>JABCKL010016985.1:0-10771 GCA_018851305.1 Calocybe cyanea | reverse complement strand
CATTATACTCTAACATCTTTGCTTTGATCTGACATTAAACTTAACTGAATTGATAGGCTATAGGGCTAGATATATCAGTTTAAAGTCAATGAGTCATTGGAAAGGTTTTGGATCTAAGACATTATAAATCAAAGATCACATGCTAGATCATGTGAAAATCAATAAAGACATGTTTTGTTGATTGCATTCAATAAAGTCATATGGTTTTTAGTATATATACAGTAGTTATACCCTCTTCAGTCCCTCCAATCCACTATGCAACCTCTTTCTAAAGCTCAAACTACAAGAATCATTGAATTGCTTAACAATGGCCTTTTTTTTGCTCACATCAACAAGGAAACTCATGTAGGCCTTGCTGCTGTTAGCAGAATACATGCCAAGCACTGTTCCCACCTGAGTGTGATGGACGGTTTTCAATGAACACAGTGCCAAGATGAGATAGACAGAGTTTCATTTTGATAACATGAGCTAGGCTCACTCAAGAGCGTAATTCTTTTCTCAAAGCATGGCATGTACTGTCCCCAATGTTGGATTCTGAACATTCTTGCTGTATATGTGGATTATAACGCCATTTGGGAAAGAAGCTTTTGGGGAGTGATTGAGTCACTATCACAAGCCCTTCTAATGGGAGTGCTGCTTACTACCGTCAGCTCAGTTCCTGTTATACTGGCATGCCATGCTATAGCTGCTAGTAGGTGAATAGTGGTATAGATGTGGACTTCATAGAGTGCATTTGAAGGTGATTAAAACACCTGCTTTAAAGTATTCAACAAGAGTGAGGTAATGCTTCACTGGGCAACTGGCCATCCTCCAGATTAAACCCAGATGAAAGTCAGTTTGTGAGTTTCCATATGAGAGTTGATCTCGAAGCAACTCCAAGCCATCACTGGATTGTCATCTCCATAGCAGATGCTGAGTGAATGAAATGGTAGGAATCAAACTAGTGAGAGTGCTCCCAAACAAAACTTGTACTCACAACAAGTATATCTGTAGCATGTAAGTCTTGCCTGTGTTGAACATTCTAGTCGTGCCAGTACTGTACTAGACAACTAGTAATAGCACTAGTTACCTTGCTTGCAAGGTCTCTCGCAACCCGAAATTACAAATCACTTACCATCACTGTAGAATATAACATGTACACACAACATTTTGAGTTTCTCTTGCATGCCACATTGTTCATGTATTCTACATTGCTTTTTTTTTCTAGCATTTGCAGCATTTGAGATGGTATCACTGTTCATTTTACATTTGTACCTTCGTTAACTTATCCAATTTCTCATGTCAAACAGCTGAAGTATTTAGGTTGTTCTACCCCTGTACTTTATTGAACCAGACTTTTGTTGATTTATTGAGTTCTGCCAGTTGATCATCCTCAGCTAACAGGTCAATAGTTTCTCTTCCCAAGCTTTGAGAGAGGGCGACATAGACATTGAAGATAGATAATTTGCCAGTGGAGGGCTTCACAATATCTACAACAACATGTGACAGAGTTTGACCTTGTGCTCAATAATCTGTCAAGGCATACACTGGAGTGATTGGAAATTGTCAGCATTGTACTGATTTTACAGTTTCTCTTCCTGTTTCTTCATTGGCCACCTTGATCTGATATCTTTGTGAAATTGGTTGGATTGGGACTACATCAGGATTGAGGCCATCCAACTGGTCTGCTCTTGTTTGTTCCAGTCAAACAAGAATGAATAATAGAAGGCACTCAAGTTTGACAATTGGTGTATGGTCTTTGACGGGTTCATTTGGGTGCAGAACAATTTTCTCTACTACACCTCTGACACCATTTGCTATATCCAGATCAACTCAATGTTTGTTGTTACCACTGTTTTCATTCCAACAGCAAGCTCCATACTTTGTGGCAAATCCTTTTTCACCAACTGTCAAGAACTTCCTGACTTTTTATGTTTGAAGCATGATTCAAGAGCATATTGCTCCTGTATGGACAATGGTTGACCCTTGTATGTATCCTCTGCCTGTACCATCAACAGTTCTTGCTCATTTCTGTTACAAGCTCCTCTCAGACTAGCAGCATTCCATTCCATCCTTACACCATAACAGGGGTGATCAGAGGTGTGTCTATTGTCAGCAATGCTTTAACACATGTGTCTTGGTGTCAATAACTAAACCTTCAACTTATGATAGGAAAAGTTATAGGTAAGAAAATGTATTGACTACTACTACTAAGTCTGACTGCTAGGGACAAGTGTTAGTGTTGGCAGTAAGAGACCAACCCAAAACTACAGATTCAAACTCAGAACAGTTCTTTATATAGTGGTAAAGTTTCAGTCTCAGCTATCTCGGAGTAATGTATTATGTAATCGTATCATGTGGTTTGTAATGAGCGTATATACTATGTTCTTATCTTCAGTATTGTCTGTTGTTTTAGATTAGATTGTGATGGTTGTGAAAATGAAAAAGTATTCGTAACATTACCCCTCCTTTAAGGTATTGCATCCTCGCGATTATTCCTTTTGGTGTCTTTGTATGGGTATCAGTCCAACTTCTTCAAAGTTTCTCTCCAGGTCTCGTACGGCTCCGAGGTCGTGTTGATGTTCAATGTGGTGTGCGACCCATTTGCTTAGAACGTGGAGGGCGTGGAGAGTAAAAATGATGAAGGTCATAATATAATAGTAGAGGGTGTAATTGTTCATTGTTGAAGGGGGAAGTTGTATTGGTGAGCATTGTTTTCAATGTCAACTTTAAATACATTGAGTGGGATGTCAAGGGGACAGGGGGTGGCAGGGTGTTCTCAGTGAAAGTCAGCGACAGCATCAGGGGCATCTTCCATTATTTTATGGCATGGTTCCCACATGTATTCTTCAGGTCTGTAACCTGTCCATTTCACTAGGTATTGGAAGCCTCAGCCTTGGGGTTGGAAATCAATGATTTCGTCCAGTTCATATCTTGTTTCTCCTTCTTTGTCTGTTACAGGAGCAGGTGGTGGTGGTTTTTCTTGAGAGGGGAAGGCAGGGAGGATAAAAGGGGTGAGAAGGGATTTGTTAAACATCAAGTGTTTCAGTTTCCAGGAATGTGGGAGGCCCAGTTTGTATGCCGATTTTCCAACATTGGCAATGATCCTGAAAGGTCCTTGGCGCTTATTGTCGAGCTTCTGGGCTGGTTGTTGTGTTTTGAGATTAGTAGCTTCTAGGTATACTAAATCTCCAATTTCGTATTTCTGCTGTTCTTTTTGATGGCGGTCATACCTGATCTTCATCTGTTTGGCGGCCTGTTTTAGTAATGATTCTGCTTTGGTCCTTATTCGGTGCATGTTGTCAGCAAATTTGTCTGCTTCTGGTGATTTAGTTTCTCCCTTAGGTGCAGTGCCTTTCCAGGGGTGAATTCCGTAATTCAGGAAGAATGGGGAATAGCCGGTTGCCATGTGAACTTTGTTGTTGTAGGTGAATTGGGTGATCGCGATCCATTCAGCCCAGTTGTCTTGGTGGTGGTTGATGTAGACTCTTAGGTATTGTTCAATTTCCTGGTTCACTCTTTCTGTTTGTCCATCAGTTTGGGGATGGCAGGCGGTGGACATATTGTGTGTGATTTCTAGTAATTTGAATAATTCCTTGGTGAATGAGGAGTCAAATTGCAGTCTGTGGTCTGTGATAATCTTTTTCGGCAGTCTGTGTTCTTTGAAAACATGGTCCCTGAATTCTTTTGCCATTCCTAATGCCGTGATGGTGTTGTGTATGGGAATGAATATACCCTTTTTTGTGAACCAATCGATGATGACCATTATCTGATTGTAACCATTGGATTCCAGTACCAGTCTGATGAAGTCCATGATAATGGTTTCCCACGGTTTAGTTGGGATGTTGTTGGGTTGTAAAGGGGCATGGGGTAATGAGCATTTTGGCTTTGTCTGTTGGCATTTCTCGCAGCCACTTACATATTTGGTAATGTCAGCCCGGAGTCTGGGCCACCAATAGTCTCGTGTTATTAGTTCATATGTCTTTGCCTGTCCCAGATGTCTGGCTAATGGGAGGTCATGGTTTTCCCAGATGATTTGTTCTTGGAGTTTTGTGTCTTTCAATATGTAAATCCGTTCATACCATGTGACTATCCCATCTGTTTCCTTCCATCCTGTGGTTTTTGCTGTGAGATGTTGTGTAATGAGGTGTTCCTGTGACTTGTTGGCCTTGATTTGTGTCATTATTTTGTTGTCAATTCCTTGTATGGTTATGGCGCAAAATTGTTCTGGTTTAAGAAGGATGACATTCTCGTTGTCTTTCTCCCCCTTCTCATGGCCTGCCCATCTTGACAGGAAGTCTGCCTTTCCATTTTGATGGCCGGGTCGATGATGTAAGGTAATTACATAATCTTGTAGTTCTGTGGTCCAACGAGCCTGTCATCTGTTTAGTTTTTGTGGTTTTCTGAAATACTGTAAGTTTTCATGATCCGTATATATCTCAAAGGGTAATTTGGCTCCTAGTAAGTACTGTCGCCACTCTTCTAATGCTACCATTATTGCTAACATTTCTTTGTCATATATTTCATAATTGTGTTTGGTAGTGTTTAAAGCATGGGATATGTACACTACAGGCTTCCATTTACTATCTACTTGTTCTTGTGACAGTATTCCTCTGATTGCATAGTCCAATGCATCAACTTCTATCCAGAATTTTCCATTATCATTTGGGATGGCTAGTACTGGTGCCGTTGTTAGGCGCTTCTTCAGTTCCTTAAACGCCTCAGATTGTTGGTCCGTCCATTGCCATTCCGCTTTTCCGGTTAGTTCCGTGGGTGGTTTTGCTACTCCTGAGAATCCTTTGATAAACCGTTGGTAAAAGTTTGTGAACCCGAGGAATTGTTGTACTCCTTGTTTTTCCGTTGGTTGCAGCCAATCTTTTACCGCTTCCACCTTTGCTGGGTCCATTCATACTTTGTTATGTGAGACAATTAATCCAAGGTATTCTACTTGGTCTTGTTTGAACAAACACTTTTCCGGCTTTAGGAAGAGTTTGTTCTCTTTCAGGATCTGTAAGACTTGTTTTGTGATTTTTCTGTGTTCATCTAGAGTTCTTCCAAGTACAAGTATGTTGTCCATATAGATGATTACTTGCCCTTTGTCGATTTCTTCACTGAATAGGGCATTCATCATGGTTTGGAACATGGCCAGGGAATTAGTAAGTCCGAAGAACATCACGAGGGGTTTGAATAGTCCCCGATTGGTCTGGAATGCCACTTTCCATTCGTCGCCTTCTTTGATCCTCATGTTGTTGTATCCCCATCAGATATCCATCTTAGTAAAGTATCGTGATCCCTTAAGTTTGTCAATCAATTCTTGTATCTGTTGTAAACTAGCAAGTGAAGCTCAGAGTGTGAATAGCACATCTGAGGTATTCAAATGTAACATAGTGAATATATGTAGTATAATGCAACAAGAATGGCATATATGGCCTGTGCACAAAACAATAAGTGCACCTGGTCCTGAGCAGAACACACTAGTCAAGTAAAATAGACTAATAAGGAAATGTACAATGACACAGCAGCGGGCTTCGTGCCGCTTGCCATTCCAACACTCCCCCTCAAGCTGTGCAAAGCCCAAATGTTTGACTTTAGTAGAAGGAAGGGGTTTGGTAAGAGCGTCCGCAATCATGTCTTTGGTTGGGCAGTAGACGAGACGGATGTGGCCCTCGTTGATAGTGTAACAAATAAAATGATAGCGAATATCAATATGTTTAGTACGTGCGTGGTACTGATTGTCTTTGGCAAGTGCAATGGCAGATTGGTTATCCCCGAAAAGCATGGTGGGATCTGTTATGCTGCCAAAGGTGTCCTTAAGCAGAGAGCGAAGCCATATCACCTCTTTGGTGGCGTGAGTCATACCAATATACTCACTTTCAGTTGTTGAAAGTGAGACAATTTCCTGTCTCTTCAAGCTCCACAACACGGCCCCACCATTCAAAGTGAAAATGTACCCGTTGATCGCATGGCAATCCTTGGCCATACTCCCATCAGCATCTGAGTATCCAACAAGGTCTGTTTCCTCTATATCCCTGTTGACAAAGCCAAATGAGGTCCAAGCATAGGAGCACTCATCTGGACAGTGTGCAAGTGCGGAGGGGCATGGTGGTGTGGATCAATCTCTTTTTGTAACTGGTCACAAATGTCACACTAAGTATGTTACACTACACAGCCTGGAACCTGGCTAGCACTCATCTGGACAGTGTGCAAGTGTGGAGGGGCGTGGTGGTGTGGATCAACCTCTTTTTGTAACTGGTCACAAATGTCACACTAAGTACGTTACACTACACAGCCTGGAACCTGGCTCATCACCGTATACCAGCCACAAATCCATCATTCCCTTCAGATAGTGATAGACTTGTTTGACTGCTTCCCAATGAACCATTCCTGGATTCTTAGAGAATTTAGATAATGTGGTTATGGCGAATGCAATGTCGGGACGAGTGCTGAGGCAGGCCCACATAAGTGAGCCAACAGCCTCTAGGTAAGGAATATTGTGCATCCTGGTGAATTTGGCTGTGGAATTTGGGGATTGGTTATCTGATAAACGGACTTGAGTGTCCATGGGAATAGATAGTGGCTTGAGGTCGTCGAGACCATAGCGACGTAGGGTAGACTCAAGATATGAGCGTTGGGAAAGGGAAATGGTGCATCTCTCACGGTTCTGCTTGATTTCAATACCCAAGAGCCAGTGAACTTCACCTAAGTCTGTGATCTGCACATGCTTTTGGATACCAGCTTTGATCTCGTTGATCAAGTTTATGGTGGCCGCAACGATTGTGCAGTTGTCGATGTGTACAACAATAATGGCAAGTCCTCTACTCTGATCCACGAGAATGAAGACGGCCTGATCGACCTCACATTGGCGAAAACCCCCAAACTTTACCAAGATCTCTACCAACTTCTGATACCACCACCTTCCAGCCTGCTTCAAACCATACAGGCTTTTCTCCAAACGGCAGACCTTGCCACCAGAATCAGGTGCGTGGTAACCCAGCGGTTGACGCATGTAAACAACCTCATTAGGCTCGAGCTTTCCATTGAGGAATGCGCTCTCGACATTGATCTGGTGAATCTCCAAGTCAAGTGTGGCGGCCATAGCAAGAATAGCGCGGATGGATGCGAGCTTAGCAACAGGAGCAAAGGTGTCGAAATAGTCGACACTGGGTACTTGTGAGTAACCTTGAGCCACTAGCCTTGCCTTGTATTTGACAATGTTCCCAGCTGCATCCTTCTTTGCCTTGAACACCCACTTCAATCCAACAACGTTTGCGTCTTTTGGTTTGTTGACAAGCCTCCACATCCCAGCATTCTTCAGGCTCTCCAACTCCTCCTCTATTGCCTTCTCCCATAGCAGCCAGTCTGGCCTCTTCCTCGCCTCAGCAACAGTTCTTGGTTCAAGTCCCTCCATATCTGCAATTTCAGCTTCCAAGGCATACTCCTCAAGATCTGATTCAACAATTAAGACCCAATTGGAGGTACCGGTGCCTTCAACAGGCTCCCCCTCAACAATTGGCTTTGCGACCTGAACTCCTTTGGGGACGATAGGATCAGACGGACGGCTGGACAATTTGCCGACACCGTTGATCAGATCCTGAACACGTTTGCTGGGACATACTGTACGAGTGCTGTGGCAAATGCAATCGATGAGTTCTTGTGGGCTTTCATAGGGGCGCTGGAGAACTGTTTCAGTAGGAGGCGATGGGGTGTGAGCAGGAGTAGGGTCAGGGACAGTGGGTGCTGGAGGGTCAGCCTTTGTAGACTTATCAATGGTGGTAGAGATTGACGCAGGCTGATTCTCGTTGCTTAGTTCCCAATTCTCCCCCTCAAGATTGCCAGCGGCAATTTCCTTGTTGAAATACACATTCCGCTCAACAGTGACCGATCTGACATCTGGCCAGTAGATCTGCACACCATTACTGCTTTCATCATATCCCAACCATCTACCCTCTCGTACATGCCCACCCAACTTGTTGCCCTTCTCCACTCTCACCCACACCTTCTCCCCCCATTCACAAACATCTTTAAGGCTTGGTTTCTTTCCGGTTGCAGACTCAAATGGGGTAGTTCCATCCGGCAAGGCCTTTGTGGACGTTTGGTTGAACATCCAGACACCGTGGCAAGCAGCTTCCGCCCACAGGTTTTGTGGGAGTCCGCTAGCGTGCAGCAAGGCACAGACCTTCTCCAAGAGAGTGCGGTTGAAATGTTCCACAACACCGTTTTGCTGCAGTGTGTGATGGACGGTAAGTTTTTGATGGATTCCGTGAGCCTGGAGAAAGTTAATGAAGTCCTTGCCAGTGTATTCTCCTCCTTGGTCAGAGTGAAGAACTTTGACATCAACGCTGAACTGAGTCTGAACATGAGTCGCAAAGTTGACAAAGGCCTCAAAAGCATTGCTCTTCTCGCAAAGGAAAGCAAGGTGCGTAAAACAAGACTTGTCGTCGATAAAGCTGATGTAATACCAACGACCAGACAGACTCATAACAGGTGCAGGCCCCCAGAGGTCACTGTGAACCTCAGCTGCAAACTCTGTTGCCCATTCACCCTGATGAACCTTTGGAACAGCCTTCCGAGAAGCCTTGGCATAGATACAGGACTTGCAATTGAATTCTTTTGGAGCAGAAGGATCCAGGCAAACACCAGTGATGGCCCCCTTTTCAACGAGTTTCTGTGCGACTACGGGGGATATCTGGCCAAGTTGACGATGAAGTTGATCCAAGGTAATGGTCTCAACCACAGATGCTGCTATGCCTATGCTATGACAAAGACAATAGAGCCCAGCACCATCCTTCCAAATCTGTGCAACCTGAATGCGGTCTGGATTGTAAATGGTGCACTTGCCATCGACAAAAACAATTTTGAAACCAGCATCGTCAAGACGGCCCACAGAGATCAAGGTGTAGCTGATGTCAGGAGAGAGGAGTGTGCCCGGAAGGTGGAGAGTGGAGGTCTTGCTGCTGTTAGGTATGACTACGGCAAGTTCCCCCTTGCCCACCGCGCTAAAATTCTGCTTGTTAGCAGCATGGAAGGACTTTGGAGGGATTTCAGTAAACAATGTGAAGTCATTGCGGTAAGGGGACATATGAGAGGTGCATCCAGAGTCAACTAGCTCAGTACGAGCGGGGTCCAACGGCTCCTGGCTCGTGACTTTGAGCGCTTCAGGGGTGATTTCTCCAGAGCCCAACATGCCATTGAAGAAGAATTCAGCACCCAGACCTGCTGTATCGGTGCACATCTCCCCCTCAACATCAGCCGCGTTCTCCTCAAAATCAGAGAACCAGTCAGTAAACCAGCCGTAGTATTCAGCGTCATCATTGCCGTCCCCATCAGACTCGTCAGACAGGTCAGAGAAGCCTTGCCAGGATCCAGAGTCATCATCAGACTCCTCTTCTACTCTGAACGCAAACTCGTCAGAGTCTGATTCCACAGTGTTTGCGGAACCAGAGGGCTTAGCTTTCTCCTTTGTAGAGGTGCTCTTGGGCTTATTCTTGCAGTCCTTTCGGACATGGCCAGATTTGCCACACTTCCAGTATGTTGAGCCCTTGGACTTATTGGGCTTGTCATTGCTGGGGGTAACGGCGATCGCTTCGTTCTTTTTGGGCTTAGAAGCAGCCTTAGTCACAGCACGACTCTCACGCTGAACACGCTGATGGTCATACTCCTCTGAGATGATGGTGATGAGATCGTCTGGATCCATCTCCTCATCAGAGTCAGAAGCATTTTGGGAGCCATGATAGCAAATTGCTGTAAGAAGTGAGTTGGCGTAGGAAGCAAGGAATGGGGGTAGGGAACCAATAATGGTGGATCGGTAATCCCTGTCATCAATGTTTACACCAACCGCAGCAAGTTCCTCCCGTTTAACGCAAAGACTATCCAAGAACACATGTATGTCGCCCTTCTCAGGGCACTCCATACCAAGGAAATCGGCGCAAAGCTGGGTTTGGGCAAATGCACCCTTTCTGGTAAACTCCTTGACAAGGGCAGCCCAGGCTTTGGCAACGGTAACATAGCAGCAAACTTTCATAGTGACAGCATCGGGAAGGTGCTGAAGGAGCAGATTCCGGGCAGTGTCCTCTGCTTTATCCCACTCAGCAACACCAGGAGCATCAGTACTGGCCTCGGCTACAATAACAGGCGACTCAGAGGTAGATGCCTCACTGGAAACAGAGGCAGCAGCGACGGTCTTGGGTCGTTTGGTGGTGCCAGAGAAATGGGGCCATTTGCCTTTCGACTTGACAGCTGCTGAGAACCGGAGCTCGAAGATGCTCCAGTTGGCTCCATTGACAGCCAATTTGGGAATATTGGTGGGAAGCAAATCAGTGATTGCAGTAAGTGTTGACAACATTGTATCAGGGCCCATAACCTATTGTAAACTAGCAAGTGAAGCTCAGAGCATGAATAGCACGTCTAAATAATTATATTCACCTAGCAAGTGAAGCTAGGTATTTCACATGAGTAAAGTAGTTATACAGGCTGTAAAGTAGTTAGCTCACCTCAGAGCGTAAATAGCACATCTGAGGTACAGTGGCTGCCAAAACCTTTCCAATGTTTGCTATCTTTACAAAGATCACTTAACAGAAAATTATATAAAATTGGTAAATTTCTGAAAATAATATATATTATACTCTAACATCTTGGCTTCAATCTGATATTAAATTTAACTGAATTGATGAGCTATAGGAGTAGATATAGCAATTTAAAGGCAATGAGTCATTGGAAAGGTTTTGGATCTAAGATATTATAAATCAAAGATGTAGTATTTCTAGTACTTGGTCCACATTCCCTTGGCCTTTAC
>JABCKL010016984.1:0-10814 GCA_018851305.1 Calocybe cyanea | reverse complement strand
GGGAGCGGCGCCATGGCATTGGGGGGGCCCTGATTTGTAGAGCTAGAAGACGATGAGAGCCCCCCCTCACGCATGCACCAGTCATCAAGCTTTTGCAACTGCGAAGCATCCCATGTATTGATCTCTGGATCGTCGAAAATGTTGGACAATACGGATGTCGCAGGCCGAGGGTTGGTTGGCGCATAAAACCCGTGAGGATCATGATGTGGAGGTAGTATCTGATTGCTAAACGTATTGGGATGAGAAGATACCTATGTGATATAAGGTTAGTGTAGCATCATAGAAAGCACTTGGGCACTAGCCTGCTGCATACTAGGACCATAGTAGCATTGAGATGGTGTGTTTAGTCCAGCCTGTCGATCAATAGGTGCGGCATTCACTAGCCTGAGGGCTACGACACCAGCGAGAATAAGCTGTAAGTCTTTCATGGTAAGTTTCGAGTGCCGGCCAAGTCAAAATCCACTCAGAACCTGCTGAGTATATGGACGAATAGACGAAAATGTTACTAATATTGAAATATACATTAAATTTGTGTTTTCACGTGACGAGGCCAGCGTCGTCCCACCTTGATCTTTTTACCACACATAACCGATAAGAGACGCGCATATTCACAGTTACAAGCCCCCGCGAAGGCGAGTTTTGATTTCCATCACAATGGCCAGCGAGCATGCTGTACTGTTCGAGGATTTAGACGAGGCATGTATCTTCCTTCATTTGATCGCGAATTTGCATGGTTCTGTATTCACCGTTGCTCACTTTACTTTTACAGGCAGAGATCCTTACAGAAAATGGCCAAGTTTACGTCTTTCAATGGCTCTCTTCGCTTGAGAGGAAGCTTCGCGAGGTGTCTTCTGTATGTCCTGTTTTTTCCCTAATACTCGCTCTCTCCCGATCTAGACAACGACATTCGATAGCAAAACCTGAAGCCGAACCAACAAACAATCGAAACTGCCCTAATCAAAATCATTCAGCCACCCCAGCTCGATGCTCAGTCTCAATCTCAATCCCCTTATCCGCCTCCAGGCAAAGCCATACGAAATCTCGTAGGAAGGTGTTTTGTGACAATGTATACAAAAGGAGAATCGCGGACAATGTTTGATACCATTCAGACCTTTTTGAAGATTGCGGGAGAGATGGGGAAAGGAAGTGGTGATAGGGAAGTCAATAGGATGTACGCTCGATTTTTTTGTCGATCCGCCTCTTGTTTCCTAATATGCTCTCTGTAGTGCCGCGTTTTCGTGCATCGGTGATATAATGGCGGCTTTTGGGTCTCAAGTGTGGTTTTCATGTCTCCCGGAAAAATGGTCTTTCTCGCTAACGCACCTACTTGTTTTCTTTCCTTTCAGTATATGTCATTTATGGCAGAAATATCTACAACTGTTTTGAAGACTTTCAGAAATTCCCAGGTGTGTGGTACCTATCACCGTGTATTGTTTGTTGATTACTCCTTGTCTGCGTCCTGATAGTCATCTTCTCTATTGCGATATCATGCCTTGATTTTACTCCGGAAGTCGCTCATGACTGCGAAGAAAGCTGTAACGGATGCGACGATGAAGGATATTATGAAGCAGATGAAGAATGGGCTTACCGATAAATCTTTACCCATCCAGCGCGCCGCTTCATCTGTAAGTTCATTACAACTTTGCTGTTAGCACGTTCTTCACTGATTTTGTGTGATTCGTAACAGGTTATTATTGCGGTACACTCGGGCTCAGACGGTTCTCTGCAGCCATCCGTTAACGATATCGATTCGATCATCGGCCTTTGTGTAAAGAGCCTAGAAAATGCGGATCAAGTCACACGTCGATCGCTCGCACAAGTCGCCGGTCACATGCTTGCTCTGACTCAGGTCGAGCGTGCTGTTACCTCTATAGCCGAAGCAGGTCAAAAATCAAAGGACCAAGACGACGCAGACGCAGGCGGTACGCCTTCGGCTTCTTTATCTGCTGGCGGAGGCGGCGGAAGCGCTTCTGGTGAAGCAGCGAAAAAACCGCTACTCTCACCTACCGAGATGCTACTGCATCTCTCCAGCCATTTCAATAAGAACAGTGCTACCAAATACAGTGGTGGTACAAGCGGCAGTAGCGCGGCTATTACGGCTAGGAAGATAAGGATTGGGATTATCGATTTCTACGTCGCTTTATTTAACCGACTCGGACCCGAATTTGTCGAATCCAACTTCTCGACGATAGTAGCACATCTCATGGTTGAGATCGTCGGTCCCAATTCCGTCTCTACTTCCACTTCGAACGTTAGCTCAAGGACGCCGGTTGCGAGACACGAAACGCTACTTGTACGTTCTTTGGTTGGGATATTATTGAGAGAATTAATCGGGGTGAGGATGCTGAGCGAACAAGGTCAAATTAGCGCGATACAAGAATTGGCTACTTCGTATTTGAAACGATGGCCGGCTATGTTACCTGGACAGAGTGCACCTAGTTCGGCAGTGTTGGTTATCGTTCTAAGAGAGGTAGCGGGGTTGCTGCAGCAGTTGGGCAATGCTCCGCCTCCCGTTCAGGTAAGTTCGAACTTTCAGCTTGTCAACGTCCATTGCTCATAGGATGTACTCGCAACAATCAGGATGCGCTCACGGAGCCTTTGGTAACCTTGCTTGCTCATCCGAGTCATACTACACGAATTAATGCGGCCTGGGCTCTCCGATGTTTCTGCTATTCCACTCCTCTCCGTTTGGCCAAAACCATTCTTGTAGTGACGGAAATGCTGCAACGCGATATCACGTCAATAACTTCCCCCGCTGCCCCTTCAGATATCAATTTACGGGCTCTAGGCCACGCCTACGGTCTCGCTTCACTGGTGTCCGTTATCCCTGAACGACCTCTCTACGTGTCTTATGACGTCAGTGCTAAAGTCCTTGACATGGCTATCTCTCTCCTCAAACGAGCTGGAGAACATGACCTCAAAGTAGCGGCGGTCGAAGTTGAGGTTGCCTGGACTCTAATCGCGTCGCTCATGGCTCTGGGTCCTAACTTCGTGAGACCCCACCTCCCGCAGCTCTTGGTGCTTTGGCGAAATGCATTGCCTAAGCCAACCAGCAAAGATTCCAATTCAAACAGCGGACGATCCGCAGCAGAGTGGATGTTCCTTTTGCAAGTCCGAGAAAGCGCCCTTGGGGCCGTTTTCAGTTTCTTGAAACACAACTCTTTAACATTAGTCACGCTAGACGTTGCGCGAAGGATTGCGTCGCTGTTGAGCAATGCGTTACTGTTTGCGAATAACTTCATTGGACAGAACATTGATGATCCAGCGGAGGCAATGGCGGGTACGACCCAATCGTCTATGTCGTCATCGTTGGAGGGAGCAACAAAAGGGTTGTCTTTGCGAGCAAGTGAAGCGTTACTTCGTCGTCGAGTTTTTCAATGTTTTACTGCCCTCGGATTCTCCAGCATCGCAGAATCAACTCAAGTGACTTTGCTGCAGTCAGCGGTATCATTGTTTGCGAGCCCGGATGGCTATGCCGGGTCTTCGTTGCAAGCTGCAATCGCGTCGTCGTCTGGATCTTTCACTTCTGTATGGCAGAGTATCGACGGTTACGGCTATGGCGTCACTTCTAAGCAGGTTGCGGACGAGGACGACCTTTCACAAGGCAGGCCTGACCATTTGAATCGAGATAGTATCGAAGTTTCGATCGATGCCCTTGTATGCCTCCTATTGTTTGTCCACTCTCTTGACGCTAATAATATGACAGCTCCGGAAACCTGTCCTTGGTGCATGCGAACACGATCCCTTGTCTCTCTGCCAAGCGCAGATCTCAAACTCAGTATATCAGTTGATCGAGCCCCCGCCTCCCGCTACATCCGTCGTAGACACTGCGATAGAGCTCTTTGCTCAGCTCCTTCCTCTTCAAGACCTAGCATCAACTACACGTGTCATTACACAGCTTTTGGATTCAGTTCGGTCACCAAAACTTGAGAAAAACACAGGACGCAAGGCTGCCGTCCATGTCAATGCGACGATGGGACTTATGCTTGCACTACGTCAAGCTACCACATCTCATTTCCGTCAAGCGCGAGAGGTATTTGGGAATTCACAAGTTTCTTCGCTGTTGTCTCCTTTCCTACACGAAGCACTAATCGACGGGGATATCTTACTCCGATCTGCGAGCAGCGAATGCATCGGTCGACTGGCCAGTCTCTCCGGAACCAACTTTTTGACAAGCCAGATCAAAGATCTGGTAGATCAGGTCGTGAGTAACCGTGATCCACACGGCCGAGCTGGGTGTGCGTTGGCGTTCGGCGCGATTTACAGTCATGTCGGGGGATTAGCGGCAGGCCCTCTCCTCAAGACAACCGTCAACTTGCTCATGTCGCTTGGCAACGATCCGCATCCTGTCGTACATTTTTGGGCATTGAGCGCTCTCGCACGGGTCATCAACGCTGCTAGCCTAGCTTATGCTCCTTTCGTATCCAGCACGCTGGGCATGTTGTTAAAAATATACCTCATGGAGTCGCACGAGTGCGAAGGTGGGACTGTCATGAACGCCAACCTTAGTGGCGACAATCCCGCCTATCCTGTCATTTGTCAAATCATTGATGCGGTCATTTCCGTGCTGGGTCCCGACATGCAAGATTCTTCCAGAACAAGAACGTTGATCTTGAATCTAGTTCATGAGTTTTCTGTCGAAGAGGACGAAGGTATTAGTGTGGAGGCTATCAAATGTATCCAACACTTCCTCATGTTTGCACCGGAGCATGTCAATATTCCCGATCTTGTCACCCAATTCAGATCGCACCTGTCGTCTCCCTGTCGTCCTCTCAAACTCGCCTCGATCAATGCACTCTACCAGCTCGTCCAGAAGGACGCGCTTTCGATGTCAAAGCTAGGTGGTGACCAGCTCGTGGAGGATCTTTTTAGCATGCTGGACGACGACTCCTCTGTTCAAGGCGTTCGGAACGTTATCTCTAGCTGGCTGGAACAAACGGTGGTACATAATCCCTCTGCGTGGATAGATTTATGTCAGCGGATTATGTCCCGCACGACCGCTTCGCAACAAGTCGCCGACGCCGCCACTGGTCAAGGACTGAGGGATGACGAAGGAGAGTCCTTGAATCTTGGTCGCCCGCAGGATGGGACGTCGGGTGGTAGGGCCCACCCAACGTCCCGTTGGAGAACACAGCTCTTTGCCCTTCAATGCTTACATCATATTTGTACAATTGTTGCCAAGAGCGGTCGAAGAGAGCATCTCGATATTCTGTATGCCCGAACTGCGGGCATGGCCACAAATGGACTCCTCGTGTCTCGTATACCTGATCTTATCAAGATGGCGTTTACAGCATCCACTGCATACGTCACAGAAATTCGACTGGAAGGTCTCGTCGTATTGAGAGATGTTATCGAGGTATGTGGTGTCTCTTATACACCAACGGCGTGGATAACTTACAACTGCGTAGATTTTTGCGGCAGTTCCCGATCCGGCGTATCCCGATGCTCTCCTGCTTGAACAACATCAAGCGCCAGTAACGGCTGCACTCACGCCAGCGTTCTCAGCCGATTCTACACCAGAGATCCTGGCTTCAGCCGTTGATGCCTGTGCCGTGTTCGTTGGATGTGGTGTTGTGAAGGAGGTCAGCCGAATGGGACGTATCCTGAAGCTGCTCACGACTGCACTAGAACAATCAAAAGGTCAATAAACTTTGTTCCATCACTTGATTTAACTGAAATAAATATATGTTGACAGATTCAGGCATGTTTTCTCTCGGGGAGACTGGGGAACTCAGCCCTAACGCTTCCGCTATGCTGAAAATATCGACGTTATCCGCTTGGGCTCAATTACAAGTAGCCACCTCTCAACAAAAGTATTTGGAAAACGTCGTCAACCCTCACAGATCCACCCTGGCGTCGTTATGGGTCGCTTCCTTGAGAGACTATGCAAGTATCAGAGTGGATTCTGAGTTCCTCAATGATACCTCGACTGTCGCTCTCGATTCATCGTACTCCAGTCTTGGAAAGGAAGTTCTGCTCCCAGCACGTTTTGTTCCTTCCCTCCCTTTATTCGCTGATTGGCTTACACGTGATTTTTAGTACTATTCAAAATCATGGCCTGTGATCCTGCAAGCTGTTGCAACGTCTATGGAAAGTGGCGACCCATATGTTTTGGCTGCGATGGATGGTCAAGAATACCGCCCAAATCCTCAGCAGCAGAATACTGCCAGGCGTCAGGATCCTACTGCCTTTTTCCACATCATCTTTGGCCTTGTCTATGAAGCGCTTGTGAACTCGTCTGCTGATTCGGCTTCCGCTTCATCTGCACGCCAACAAGTTATGACATCATCCCTCCTAGCTCTCAAAAGCTTAGTTCGGCCGGAATATTCAGGGAGGGCCATCAATGAACCAGCAATATTTGACGAGTTTATTAGTCTTTGCTATCGCATGGCGATGACCGAACCCGCCAATATACAAGTGCACCTTGTAGAAATGCTATCTTCCTTTGCGTC
The DNA here is from genome assembly GCA_018851305.1 of Calocybe cyanea. Classification (NCBI taxonomy): domain Eukaryota; kingdom Fungi; phylum Basidiomycota; class Agaricomycetes; order Agaricales; family Lyophyllaceae; genus Calocybe; species Calocybe cyanea. The sequence continues at coordinate 4,362 of JABCKL010016984.1, read as the reverse complement.
CTCTCAAGAAACCCACTCCAGGTTCGTGAGATGATTCTGTAAAGTGTGTGTTATTGATAGAGAACTACCAGCAACGACGAACTATCACTAACGTCACCTCGAGCTCACTGCCTAAGAATTTGTGCACATATACTTCGTCACTCCACTTCAGCCTCGCGTGGTCAAACTATCCGTACGTTTTCCTTCACGTATCATTTTCGGCTATACGTTAATCTCTTATCAGACGGTGATATCTCTGATCGAATCAAGATGATAAACTCAGCTTTCCAAGCTTTCCATGCTGTGGGTCACTCAGTAACCTCGGCACAACGCGAAGATGTCCGGGCTGTGGCGATTTTACTCTACAGCGGTCAGTTTCTGCACGCTTCGACAATTTCAGGCTCTCATCTGTTCCCAGACCTTTTAAAAGACGAGTCATCAGAGATCGATCTCGTCGGCCCAACATTGCCAGCACTCAAGATGATGCTCGATCTTCCTATCATTCCTGGTTCGGACATCAATGACCAATATGGTCGCTTAGTCCACGGACTCCTATCTTCATGCCTTTTGAACATTGATGCAATGAGGTCAGTCTATGGTCCATGAAGTTTAAGGAAATGATGTTTAACAACTCGATAGCGGGCGCCATGGATTGATATCTACCAAGAAAATCAAGAATAACCTTCTAGCTGCCGTTTTAATTCTCACTGTCATCCCTCCCCCGGTGAAAGTATCGCAATCGGTTGTTGAACATTGCTGTTTCTTGATCTCCCAAAAGTTATCTGGGTCCGACGAAGTATGTTGGCTTATATGACAACGTCTGACATGAGACACTCAGCTCTTCTAGATGTCTCTCACTGCCGCTCATTGTGCAAAGACGCTGGTTGTAGCTTCTGGTGCTGGGAATGCCATGCTGCGACAATGTGTCCGACACTTGATTCCCGGACTAATCGAATTTATAGCCAAAGTTGCTCCGGTGGTTCATGATGGCTCAATGACAGAGCCTCAAGTAGCAGCCCTTGGAGAAGTATGGAAGGCATTCTCATCGTGGTTCTCGTCTACGCCGGAGGAGAGTCGTAAGTGTCACGTTTGGTATGCCTCGCTTTGCTTGACGCTTCACAGGTGTTCGTTTGCTTGGTGTCTTGCTACCAACTGTTGCTCTCCTCCTGTCTGATACGCAACGCACAATGACGCCCGTCACATCACAAACTATATCTCAGTTACTATTCTATGCAACGTCGTCGCCGGCAGCGTTTAAAGACGCCGCCGCGAAGCTTGACGATGGAACACGAGAGCTCCTAGAGCAGTCGATCAGGCGCGCCGTCGGCGGGACGACCTCACCAACTGCACCAGCGGCTACGAAGCCGCAAATTTCCTTGCGAGCATTCTAGTTAGAGTTGATTTTTTTTTTGCCTTGCATCTCTACCATGTACATCAAACGACCATTTGCATTCAAATACATAAGTATGCCAGTGATAGAATTATTTTAAACGTTAGAAAGCATCTTCGCGACATGCTACGCGTTGCACATTATTAGTTCACCAGTGTTCTGATTGACGAAGTGGCTACAGTCATGAGTCATGCCGGCTTGACGTCGGCAGATTCAGCTTACGTATGAGCTCGGCATGTAACCATGCTTGTTATATACGCTCAAGTTTCTGGGACAAATGGACCAACGATATTCAGCTTCACTAAAATTAGCAAAACCGATTGATAGACTTGCATGAAGATCGTTATAGTTGGTGCTGGCATCGGCGGGCTGACTGCCTACTTGTCTTTACGAAAGCATCTTCCGGAAGCGATAGTCATAGTCTACGAATCACACAGTTCACCTCATTTAACGACATCGAGCATTGGTGGTGGCCTAGGTCTTGCACCGAATGGTCTTCGCGCGATAAATTCCGTGTCATCCATTGCGGCAGATCACATTCTTTCTTATGGTTTCCCTGGTTCTATATTTACTTTTCGAAATTCTTCCGGCAAGTTTCTAGGTCATTACTGGAGCGGAAGGAAGGAACGGTATGGTTTCGATCAACTTATGCTCCGTCGGGCTACAGTCCATGAAGGTCTACTTCGAGATACAGCTTCTGAGGGCGTGGTATGGGGAAGAAAGGTTCAATCTGTTCACGAAATCGAGGAGGGTGTACGATTGGAGTTTACAGACGGAACAATTGAAGACGCCGATCTCGTCATTGGGGCCGATGGTGTGCGGAGCATGGTAAGAGATTGCATATTTGATAAGAAATATCCCGCCACATACGAGTAGGTTTATCAGCCGCTGAAGATGGGCATGAGGCTCATTGGTATTCCAGCGGACTTACAGGAGTTGGAGGTTTTGTGACCATGTCATCCTTATCCCAAAAGTTTAAGGATAGCTTCAAATCCGAAGGTGTCACTATGACCTTCGGGGAGCTTGGATTCTTTGGATATTCGCTCATATCTCCCTACAAGCCCAACGAAGAAAGTCAAGTTATCCAGTGGTGGTCAATCTACGAATCTCCCGTTCCTCCTTCCCGAGAACAAGCACGTTCGGACGTTCAGACTCAGCTTCTCGCAAGACATGCGGCATGGAAATCACCGTACGACACGCCAGACCACCGCGTATACGAAGACATCATCAAACTGGGATGCACGTCCGAAGATACCCTTCTCATCCTGCCTCGATACGTCACGCCGCGATTACCCAACTGGTGTAACCCTTGTGGAAAGGTTATTCTGATTGGAGACGCTGCGCATGCCATGCCTCCTGATTCAGGTCAAGGTGTCTCGTGTGCTGCGGAAGACGGAGCGACCCTGGGTCTTCTACTGAAACATTATTACGACCACCTTGCTAGCAAAGGCGACGTTCGCAATACACTAAGTCGCACGGCCAAGGCTTTCGAGGACATGCGCTTGAAACGAGTCTGGCGGATATTGGATATAGCAAAGCACAGTGGTGATAGCAAGAAGAGACAATCATGGTTGCAACAGTGGATCCGCGACCTTTTCTTCTGGATTCTATGTAGGTGTAAACGTTGACTATCAAATGATTAGGACTTGGCTGAACTAATTATAGGTAAACTACCAGAGTCTATCAATGATTCGCTGTATGGGTATGACGTGGAGGCCGAAGTTACTCGATACCTGAAGCAAGCACGTAGATAATCCCGCAAGCCGTATCTAATCACACGATATATCTCATCCGGCTCGAATGTTGACTATAATTATATCTTGCTTTACTGAGGATGATACTTGAAGTAAAAAATAGTTCCGACACGGGGAATCGAACCCCGAGCTGCCGCGATCATTTTAATGAAAGGCGGCAATGTTAGCCGTTACACCATATCGGACTATGATATGATAGAAAACGTCCTGTTAAACCAAGATGGGAGGCTGTTTCAGCCCATGCATCCCTGCTGCAACCAACGATAAGAAACCGGGGTTAGCCATATGAAAAAAATTGGCTTCCTTACACTGGGTCCGTGTGAAGAGGCTTTGATCACGAAATTCACCACTGGGAGCGTACTGTATCACGATTCACGACGAGCGGTACAAATGCAAGACATCATCGACTACGTTGATCTCATGCCCTGTCGTTCTCCAAGGTGGCACTTTTCCCTTGATTGAAGTTGCCCTTCCCATCGTGTGCCCTACGTATTCAGATTTCCAGATTAGACTCACTGACTGACCTTGGCAGCAGAAACAGGATATGCACGGACGGAATTTCACAGCAAGGGCACAGCTAACTAGTGATATAATTGGGGAGACTGAAGGCGCACAATCGGTACACCCGAAACCATTTCAATACCCATCTCAACTCGAGTTCCATGAGGTTTGATATCAACCTGTGTTTTCGTCAATGGTTATCTTAGAATCACCATATCAAGCCGTTTGAGTGTGATGAGTGTGGGGAGGCATCTGTATGATATAAGGTTGGTGTAGCATCGTAAAAGGCACTTGGGCAGTAGCTCGCTGCATATGAGGATTATTGTAGTATGGGGGCAGTGGGTCTCGTTCCGACTGTCGAGTGATGGGTATTTGATCGAAAGGTGCGGCATTCAGCAGCCTGAGGGCCACGAAATCATCAAGGATAAGCTGCGAGTCATTGGTGAAAAGCGTCGAGTACCAGACCAGTTTAAATCTACTCAGAACTGGCCTATTAGATGGATAAGGGGCGGAAATTGAGGAGATGCTTAGCTTGTTTTTATCTTGTTCGCTCATAAATCACGGTTAAATTGTTTCTCCTCGCAACTTTTACGGGCTACAAAGGCCAAATTCTTTCAAGCCCTTTCAATCTTCCCTCTCCGATCATACTTTATTTGCATACATCACCGAGGGCGGACTATAAATGCCAAACTGGGTTGAACACCATGAAGGACAGTTGAAATGCGACCCTACTGTATC
>JABCKL010016983.1:0-10848 GCA_018851305.1 Calocybe cyanea | reverse complement strand
TTTAAAGGTCATTAAGCAACCCCAACATATAAAAGTCATATTATTACAATTAGCTACTTCCTAAATTTATTATCTAAAATCTTTGCAAAATGAGGGTCCAAAATGTGCAAATACTTTTGTTGCGTGACTGTACAATCAAATACTTGAACAGTTTAAGCACTTGAGCCCCATCGTCTCAGCAACTGAGAGCTATGCAGCAATTTGGTGCTCTTGCTGCTTTACTTTATGTTCATGGCATGTCACCAGAACCTCTTTCACCAGCTCTTAGTCTTTTCATTATCCATTGCCAAAACCTCTATTGTTTAACTCCTGAGTTCATTGGCAAGTGATTTCCTGACCTTTGAAAGCTGATTTTAGACTGGAAGGCTCTGGGTTCTATAAATGAAGTTCATGGTATAGATCTTGCTGCACATTTTGTGACCTATCATGAAACAGAGGTATTGTTCTATCCTTGACTTTATATTATGTTGTGTGATTAAAGTCAGTATAATATTTTAGCTTTCCAGTCTTCAAGGTTGAGATGAGGAAATCCATGAGAGCCTTGCTGTTGAAATGCTCTATAAAGCAACTCTGAGAAGTCAGAGTCACCATTTACCTGAATTTCAAAGCTTTATCAAAGGCTTTTCTTTTATTGAGGCAAGTCTTCAAAGCACACTAATTGTATGTTTAATATAATCATGTGTTTTAGGTGATGCAACATTTCAATGGTGGTCCCAAGGCTTTTTGAAGTCTAAACAGTGTCTCAATCATCCAGTCACATAATTCCATTGAGAGCCACTTAAACCACATCTGTGATCCAGAAATGCAAGCTCTGCACACACTTTGCCAGCAACTTCACAATCCATTACTATCATTCAAAGTGCTAATTTATAAATTTTCTCAAAGGCAAGGGAATACCATGCCCACTGCTTTTTGAAGAGATGAAAGCAACATTTTCCAACCTAATTAACTTGGACAAAATTAATCATGCAGGATTTCACAGCCAGATTTTGGTATGGGCTGCCACTGGATTGCCCTTGATCAATGTGACCAGCCCTTCTATCAAGGTATGCCCAGAGATTTTTGTAAATAACTGGTATGGGACTCAGTCATTGATACTAGATTGAAGCATGTAATGACATTCTCCAGCCCTTTGGTCAACATGGGACATTTGAGTTCCAGACCTGTGCATCTGAGATGAAGTTCCCTGCTAATTATTTTATAAAGTTAGCTCAAGTTGATTACACTTGACAGTCATGTGAACCTTTTCCTTTTGATGAGGCATATCAGCATTGGTTCCTGGTGGGATTGCTCAGTGCTATTGGTCATCATAGTCAGGCATAAAGGCTTGCACATTGCTATTTGTTTCCCTTTAGCAGTCATCTGTCTCCAATCTCTTTGTCTAGCCTTTGTTAGTTATTATTTCCTCCATTTCATTTCCTTTAGTCATTCATCATCTTGGCCTCACCTTTTTTAACCATTCTTTCTCCATTAATTTTTCTTTAGTTATGAGTTCTCTCCTTTCATAATTTAAGTATTTTATGTTTGTATACCCAGCTCTTTAATCAACAACTAATCTTTTTCTTGTATGAGATAGATTTGAAAATTATACACTTTGTACTCATTCCCCTTTGTAAAGCATGCTCCTCAACAAAATTCCATCAGGCACAACAGCTGAAATAAACTCCCATTTCCCATCTATTTTCTCTGCTCCAGCCAACCACCTTTTCACACCTGTGAGCCCATTTTGCTCCTCATTGAGAGCAACAGGGACATCAAGCATATCTGGAGAGGGTGGGTGCATTGAATCAATGACATTGAGGTCTGTTTTGAGGTTTATTCAAGGGCATGGGTGGGGGTGGAGGGGTCAAAGAATTTCAGTGGGGCGGAAAGTGAATGTGAGGAGGATGAGGGCTGGGGAAGGCTGGAGGGAGGAAGGTAGGAGGGATGGAGGTGTGCATGGTTTGGGTTGCAATTGGGATGGAGATACTGGGGATTTACAGCTGGATGCTCATGTGGGTGTTGGCATTGGTTCTGGCAGTGGTGGGTATAGTAGTTACTGGTGGTTTGGTCATTGTGGATTGTGGAGGGGATGGAGGTACAGATAAATGAGATGTCAAGCATTGGTTTTGTTGTGTGAGAGAAGTGGATGGACCTGGCACTTGCAGATGAAGGAGAGGAGAACAATAGCTCCACTTTGGCAAACAAGTTCAACAGATAGCAAAGTCTGTTATACAGTTAGCCCAAGTGACACAAGAAGGGCACAACCTTTGGCATACTCACAGTGGCTTTTGAATCACCCAGGGACCATATGGCAGCCTGTCAGCTTTACCTTCCATCTCCTGTAGGTCTCAAACATTCTTGCCACTGCTATATATATGCTCATGCTTTATTGTTCAGCCATCAATGCACCATATAACACATGTCTATCATTCTGCTGACCCAATTCCAATGGGCACATGTAATGCTGTTTTGTCATCTTGTGTGCTGGCTGGATACACAATGGAAACAGGTACAGTCTATTCTCTCTGCAACCATTATATTACTCTGACATGCATTTTGTAGATGTCATCTTGGAAAAACTATTTTTTATGATATGGTGTCTGAACTCTCATGGTCAGTAGACATACAAGTTACTACTTGCTGCAGTCATTAAACTAAAGGAGATAGAATAGCATTATCAACAATTATATAAGACAAAGGGGCACAACACACTCATCTAAAACTGGTTGGACTCAAATATGAAGAAAGCAGGTTGACAGTCTGTATAGGTGCCAATGGCCACTGAATGATGGGATGCATATGCTTCTCTTTGTTTGCCTCCTTCAAACCCTTGATGGATTGTGGGACAAGGGTAATGGGTATTTTTCATTTGCAATGATGGCTGTTACATTTCTTTTCTGTTCTTGGACTTTCTTGCTGCTCTTGTCATTGATATTTGTCACTTTCCCTTACACTACTCAGTCATGGACCCTTTCTATTACTACTGCCCAATTGCTCTCCTCATTACTCATTGTACTCCTCGGGCTTACACATTCTTCTCCCATACTTACTCATTATTCCCAAGGATTCAAATTTGTTTACTTCCATTGGATAATAACTTTAGAATAGTTCTTGTGCCAGACCTATAAATATGACTACTGTATTCAGTAGAGCTCTAGCCAATTCTAAAGATTGTTTTCTGGAATAAACAACTGAGTGTAAGGCTGACACTTGATAGACACCTCACTCTTGACTTGTGATACTTGGATAAAGACCTTCAAGTGTTGAAGGTCAAACATGTATCTTCTTATGTAAGGATTGACCACCTCGTGTAACAAAAGAATTGGCTCTTTGATAGCTGACCTCTAAAGGTTCAGACCAACACAATAGCACCAAGGAAATCAGATAGACCAGAACCTCTCAAGTACCCACCAGGAGGAGTACAATACACAGACCATCTTATCACCTTCAATTGGAAACCATACCAATGTTACAAACTTCATGGAAACAAGTGGACAGAAATCAGCCAAAAAAGATTTGAACAGCCAAAGAAGTTAGAGAACAAAGTACTGCTTTATGAAGAATAGTCATCAGAAGAAGAAGAAGAAATCATGGCTACAACCACAGAAATCAGAAATCAAGAAGTAAAGATGAGAATGCCAGACAACTTCAGCAGAGATCAAAAAGAAACCAAAGCATTCCTTCTTGACATTGACAGCTACCTTAAGGCCAATAGAGAAACATATGACAATCACCTCAAGAAGGTTTCATTTGCATTATCCTTCTTCAAAAGTGGAGCACCAGAACCCTGAAAGATCAGTTTCATTACAGAGCATGACAACCAAATTAAACTAGAAGGAGAAGACCCAGCAGTGGAATACAAAACATACAAAGCATTTAAGCAAAGACTACAAGCCAACTTTTCCCCAGTACAAGAAGAAGGAGAAGCAAAAGAGAGCTCACCACTCTCTGCAAAACAGTAGGAGAAACAGTCTCCAAATTCAACACCAGATTCCAAAATGTGGTTGCTAGATCTGGATTAATTGACAACTACATGATCATTAGTCTCTATCAACAGGCACTCAACACACCCTCACTTGTCAGTTGCATCCTTCAAATGGATCCCATTGCTACCACCCCTGTGGCATGGTACAACTGAGCAACAGTATTTGACAGCACCCATCAATTCACCAAAGGAATGAGACCAACTACAGATTTTAGGCAATACAATTACAAGAAAAGAACCACCAATCAAACCAGATTTGGAAACAGAGAAGGACAAAAAATCAGAGTGGTAGATTTCAGAAGCAATAAAGATTGCGTCACATTAATCACAGAAGGACAGTGTTTTAACTGCCAACAACAAGGATACATGGCATGAGACTGCCCGCAGAATAAAAAGGAGGGAAGGGAATGGAAATTCAGACCCAAAACAGGAAGGGAATTCATCAAGAAACTTTGAAAAATGATGATGGATATCAGCAAAGAAGAACAGAATGCGGCATATGAGCTGATGAAGAATGAGGGTTTTTGATATATTGAATTGCATCAATATCAAATTTGACCACTGTAGCTTCCATTGTAACAGATACCTGATCAGTGAAAATTCCAATTATTATTCACCAAAGGAAGCAAACCGTCAAAACCCAAGCTCTCCTAGACAGTGGAGCACAAGACCAGTTTATTGATGAATACTATGCTGACAAACTAAATGTCATCAGGAAGAAGATCCCAATAGCAATCACAGTGATCAATGTGGATGGAACAAAAAATCAGAATGGAAAAATCACAGAGTATAAAAAAAAATACTTATCTATCAATCACCATGGGAGGACATCAACATGAGATGCAATTACTGATCAACAAAATCCCTGACTCCAAACTGATACTAGGACTCTCATGGCTAAAGGAGTGGAACCTAGATATTGACTGGCAAAAGAGAAGCCTCATCATAAAAGAAGAAAAGCAAAAAGTTAGTGACTTCACAAAGGGGATGAGTAAGGCCTGAATCCAAGAATTTGCATTGCAAGGATACCAGAAACCTAGCATCAAGATCAAAATGGAAGTGGAATATCTAGGGCTAATTGTCAAACAAGGAAGGTTCAAAATGGACCCCACAAAACTGGAAGGAATCAGAAACTGGCCCCAACTGAGAAAGGTTAAACATGTATGGCAATTTTTAGGATTTACAGGGTATTATCAGAGATTCATCAGAAAATATGTGCACATAACCAAACCACTTACCAATCTAACAATGAAGAAGGCACAATGGAAATGGGGGGAAGAAGAAAAGAAGGCCTTTGAGGAGCTGAAGAAGAAGTTCATGGAATGACCTGTTCTGATGATGCCTGATGCTGACAAGCAATTCATAGTAGAAAGCAACAAATCAAAATGGGCTACAGAAGCAGTATTGAGACAATGTTATGGCTATGCCCAAAAAGACTAGGCTATGCCTGGGACTTAACAAAATAAAAGAAAAACAGATTACTTAGCGGAGTTGCATGGAATTGAGATCTGATGTGGAGTTGGTCAAAGGAACTTGGCTTCAGCTTATGTGCTGTGCCCACTTCCACAAGTCATGTCTTTAATTTATTCTGGAACGTCAGAGTTGGGTCAGAGGGTCAGAGTTCAGAGGTTGGACTCAAGACTTAATAGTCAAAAGCCTTAAGAGCAAAGTAAGAGAATAGAGAGAGTAACGTTAATATTCAAACTGAGGTGAGCACACTGCATTATAAGACCCTACACGAAGAGAGAATACAAAAATAGCAACAAGACAAATTACGACTACGAGAAAGGATGAGGCGAATAAAACAGGGCCAAGGGCTCTGGGCCAGCAGGGGGCAACGAGACAGCCCGTTGCTGCAGTCATTCGCAAATCCTGGGTGTAGGAGCTTCTGGGGAGCATACATAATAGACAGCTAGGACTTACATAGCATAAGCTAAAAAGGTCAATAAACTGGAAAAAAAGAAAAAAATTCAAACTGAGGTATCTAGTACAAAACAGTAGTCTTTATATACTAGTACCAAGTCGGAATAGAGCGCAGGTCTGGAGCATATGAAATGTAAGATAAAGAGATAATCAAAAGGGGAATGGTAATGAAAGGATGGTTGGCAAGCAACAAATATAAAGGAATGGATGAGGCAGTACTTGACTGCAAAAGAGGGAATATATGAAATAGATAATGAAGAGGTCCATGTGGGCAGAATGATGGAGGCAGTGGAAATGGCAGTGTACAAAGATAGGGGTGTTGTAAAGCAACCAGAAGCAAATGAGTATAGTATTTAAAAATGAACATACTAATGAGTAATTAGAGCACTGCAGAGTGACTCCAGAGTTGCAGAGTTATCTTCAACAGTTTTGACCAAGTCCTGAGGATATTGATGAGGTCACATGACAGATTTGGCATGGATATGACAGACAAAGGGATGGAAATGGGGATGAACACCCATGCAGATACCTGTCACAAGTCCTTAATGCACCAGAATGAAACTATGAAATCTATGATTGAGAACTACTTGGAATTGTCCAAGCATTAGAAGCCTGGCAACACTACCTCATTGGGTTGGCATATTTTGTCATTGTCAGAAGTGACCACAAAAATCTCACATACTTCAGAACAGCACAAAAACTGAACAGACAACTGGCTAGATGGAGTCTTTACTTGTCAGAATTCAAACTACAACTGGTTCACATGCCAGGCTCCCAAATGCTTCAATCAGATGCACTCTCCAGAAGACTGAATTATGTCCCAGAAAAAGATACTGATAACAAAGACCACATACTCCTCCTGCCAGAACTATTTGCCAAAGAAATACCAACAACTATAACAATCAACATAGTGGATTTATTATTAAGGGAAAGATTATGGGAGGAAGGAGGAGAAGAGTTGGAAAAGCTGCAAAGATGAGATGAAAAACATTGGAAAGAAGAACACAGGTTGAAATTCTACAAGGGATGGTGTTATGTCCCAGACAGAGAAGGATTATGGAAAGAGATAGTGAAGAGAAACCACAATCAAGAAAGTGCTGGTCATCCTGGACTGTACAAAACCACAGAACTAGTAAAATGGAACTATTGGTGGCCAGGAATGGGAGTATTCATCAAGAACTACATCAACAGATGTCCAGAATGTCAACAAATGAAGATCAATACACATCCAACCATTCCCCTGCTAATGCCAATCAAGGCACAAGAAGATTCAAGACCCTTCTCCACAATCACAATGGACTTTATCACAGACCTTCCACTGAGCAAAGAATATGACTCTGTCCTGGTGGTGGTGGATCATGACACCACAAAAGAAGTAATCTTCATTCCCTGTCAAAAGGCAATAGATGCTCTTGGAACAGCAGAACTCCTTCTCAACAATGTCTACTGAAGATTTAGGATTCTGGATGTCATCATCTCTGATAGAGGCCCTCAATTTGCTTCAAAGACATTCAAAGAATTAGGAAGGCTCCTGAGAATTGAGACAAGACTCAGCATGGCATACCACCCTCAAACCAATGGACAATCTGAGAGAACAAATCAAGATTTAGAAGCCTACCTCCATATCTACACTGAAAAAAGTCCTGACAGCTGGAGCAAACTACTCACTTTAGCAGAATTCTCTCACAACAATTGAGTTCATGAAACACAAAAACAAAGTCCATTCTATGTCCTTATGGGATATCAACCAAAAGACCTTCCAGAAGCATTCAAAACAATCAACTCCCCAAGTGTGAAAGAAAGATTAACAGAGATGAGGGGAGTGAGAGAAGAAGCAATGGCAAGTCATGAGATTGCAAGACAACACATGGCAAGAAGAACAATGAGGAGTTTCAAGCCCTTCAAAAAAGGAGAAAAGGAGTGGTTAGAAGCCACAAACATGAAAAGGATTGGAATCCCAAAGAAAATATCACCAAAATGAGAAGGACCATTTGTAATACAAGATGTCTTAGAACCCCTCACCTATAGGTTACAACTCCTGCCAACATGGAAAATCCACAACATTTTCCATGCTGCTCTTCTCACACCATTCAAAGAGACCCAAATATATGGGAAGAAGAATCCACTGCCACCTCCAGAGGAAATAGAAGGGGAATTTGAACACAAATTCAAAGCAATCATTGCCCATAAAGGATTTGGGAAAAGCCAAAAATATCTAGTCCATTGGACCAGATATTTAACTGCTGACCAAACATGGGAACCCATCTCCAACCTTAACAATGCTCAACCACTCTTGACAGAATACCAAGATAAGCATCATCTTTGCCCATCATGATATCAGACTCTAACCCAATTTGACATTCATTAATCATTCTAGGAGTTTTTCTTGTGTTCATTGCAATAACCACCCTATTCTATTATGTTACAACACAATTATTCACAAACCACCTTTGATGACTCTTCCCCAGTTATGACCAATACCTCATCAGAAGGGAGAGAAGGAAATGGAGAGAAAACCTGGCCTGGGAACAAGACTTCCATATGCATAATTGGATGAAACATGTGAATTACATGTGGCAAACTGGTGATGTGGAATTAGGAATTTTAAGCACAGATGGATCTTCTGACTATAGATCACTCCTTGAAACCCTGGACTTATATCCCAATTCCCAGGCCCACCATTCTACACTCCCATAACTAGCAACCCACTTCAAATCCTTATAAACAGCCTTACTATTGAAGAACAACTTCATTTCCAAAATCTCTTCAGACCCCCACCTAATGTATACCCAGCTTTGAACTGCTCTTCCACTGCTATTCCTCTCAATATTCTTCATCCAACATCTCCCTGCATTTTGACTCTTATTCAAAATAAAAATCTCCAAGTCCCCCACCCTGTCTAGTGTTGTTTCTCCTCAACCTCCTTGTTACATGTATTACAAAGCCAAACTCCCTCAAACTCTCCCCATCAACCTTGATCAAGACATTGCAAAAATCTATCTCAACCTGAAGGTTTGAAAAGGCATTGAAGACCCCCTTCTCAGAACACTCTTATGGGACAATATGCAAACATGGCAAAATGTCAATGAGGTACAACATCAAGTAGCCAGTCTTTTTGAGCTTGTAAAGGAAAGGAACACTATTATCAAACAACTCCTTGATAATGATCATGATATAGTATACAATTTAACCATAGTGAAAGACAAACTGAACAGAATCAGAGGACAAATTGTGCAAACAGCAGAGCAGCACAGGTTAGAAGATGCAAAGGTGAAACTCTTTTATGCCAATGACTGACTCAACCATCCTGGCATCTGATCTATCAGTCCCTCTTGTTTTGTGCACCCCTACTCCCCCCAGATATCCTGAACAACACAAGCAAAAATTAAAGGCTCATATGTCTCTAAATCACAAACCATCTCCTCCCTGTCACCCACTCCTTCTTGCAAATTAAAAACATCTTGACAATGACCTAAGAATGTTTGGGGGTGATGCTATATCTGTTTCCAAGAAGGTTGCTGGGTGGGACAGTGCTCTTACTACTATTGCTTGGCCTGTAAGAAGCATCAACCAGGCCATACTAAAGCACACTGTCCAAATTGAAAGATGTTTGTCAAGGAAATAGAAGCCACCACAGCAATTAATGAAGATTTTGACTGGTCTGGAGTTGGATGGGAAGAATGCTATGGCAATCCTAGCAAACTTGGAGACTTCCAACCCACTGGAACTTGGAATGACTATTAATCAGGGATTAATAGTCTAGGAAGGGGGTAATGTTACAGTGGCTGCCAAAACCTTTCCAATGTTTGCTATTTTTACAAAGATCACTTGACAGAAAATTGTATAAAACTGGTCAATTTTTGAAAATAATATATATTATACTCTGACATCTTGGCTTCAATCTGACATTGGACTCAACTGAATTGATGAGCTATAGGAGTAGATATAACAATTTAAAGTCAATGAGTCATTGGAAAGGTTTTGAATCTAAGATATTATAAATCAAAGATGTAGTATTTCTAGTACTTGGTCCACATTCCCTTGGCCTTTATCACTGCCTTGATTCTCCTAGGCATTTATTCAATCAGATTCTGTCACACTCTTGGTGGCATAGAAGCCCAAATCTTTTCTACCCTCTCTCAAAGCTCATTGACTCCACTAAGGGGGTTTTCTTATATTTTTTGCTCATTTTTGATATGAAACCAGAGGTGTTCAATGGGATTCATATCAGGTGAGTTTGCTAGACATATGAGAACAGTCATATCATGGTCTTCCAACCACTTCTTGGCTATTTTACTGCTGTGCTTGGGATCATTACCCTACTGGAAAATCATGTCCTCCACATCTATCCCATAATACTCTAGGCTATTCAGGAGTTTACCCTCCAAAATACCCCTGCAAAGGTCAGCATCCATCTTGCCTTCAATTCTAGTAGCATATCCAACTCCTTCCCATCCCATGCAGCCCCACATCATAATGCTTCCACCTCCAAACTTCCTTGTCTGCTTGACTCCCCTTTCAGTTAGCCTCTCCCTCTTCTCTCCCCACACCATTTCATTGCCATTTGACTCATATCTATTTATCCTAGTCTCATCAGACCACCAGACCCTTTTCCATTCCTCTACAACCCACTCCAAATGTCTCTCTGCAAATTCCAACCTAGCTCTAATATGCCTCTTCTCCAATGCTGGCCTCTTCACCTTTCTCCTAGCCTTCCACCCAGTGTTCTTCAACCCCCTGGGCACAGTCCAAGGTGAGAATGGCTTGTTGATAACATCTTGAAGGGTTTTGGCAGCCTGAACAGCTGCAGTGACTTTGTCCATGCACATCTGTAGCTTGATATAGTCAATATTAGCAGCTGAGAGCTTGGGTGGACAACCCCCTGATGACTTTGGGAGGTGGGAACAGTGCTTGGCATGTATTCTGCTAATGGTAGCAAGGCCTACATGAGTTTCCTT
>JABCKL010016982.1:0-10905 GCA_018851305.1 Calocybe cyanea | reverse complement strand
GCAATCCGGAGCAACGAGGAGAGTGACTGGAGTGCAGGAGTTGACTCGGAGTAACACAGAAGGACTTTGGCCTCAACCTATATGTTGTGCCCTTTGAATCCTTGAGTCCACGATTTCAGGGAGCAATGAGACAAGTCGAGGAGAGAGGAGGAAACTAAGTTGATATTCAAACTGAGGAATACAGCTGGAACACTAGGTACTTATATACTGTAAGTGTATTTGAAATAGCGGAGTAGTCCGGAGTAGTCTGGAGTTTGTAACAAAGGAATCAGACAAATAGTAAGGAGGCTATGAGAAAGTAACGTAGTAACGAACGGAAGGAACAGATCGGAGGGGCTATGGACACAGCCTGACGAGGCTGTGATAGTAACCGAGGCTGTAAGAGAATTGGAAATAGAAGATAAGGATTGGAAATAGTCCGGAGGTGCAGAGGAATCATGGAGGAGTGCGGAGTAAGTCGGAGTTCGGACATGGACGTGACAATCCGTGTCTGACCACCCATCTTTTTCTTTTTGAAATACTTTTACTTACTTAATGTTGCCTTGGACAAATGCCCACCTCAGTTGTCTCACCCCTTCGTCGAGACACTGAGGTGAGTAGTATATTCTTATATATGTTACGGACATATTCTGATTCTTCTATACCTGTAGAATTCTGTTCTTATAGGTACTGAATATATTACAGTTGTCTCACCCCTTCATTGAGACACTGAGAATTCTGTTATTCTTACAGTTTATGGGCCCTGATTGTGCATAGCAAAGAAGTATAGATCTTGACAAAAATTTCTTAAGCAACTCACACACAACATGTCCTCAAATAGCAGCTTTGCAGCTGTCATACTTCTCGAGTCAAAACATTTCAACGGTTTGAACTTTGTCATGTTCAAAGAAAATATTTTGGGTTACATTAACATATGAAATGCAATTGGATACCTCAATGGTTCCATTGTGAAACCCACTGTGCCTGCTGCTACATCCACTACCACTGCTGCTACAGAAGCTTCAACAACCCAACAACTACCTTTTATGCCTACACCTACCACTGAAACCTCTGCACTTGACTGGTCCAATGCATCACTGACTCTAACTGAATGGACTGCCAGAGACTCCTGGGTCAAGACACTTCTACTCATTAATATCACAAAACCCATCGCTCTTGGTGTTAAGATCAATGGCACAGCAGCTGAAGCATGGTGCTCCATAGAAGTCTGTTATGGCCAAACCTCCCATTTTGCAACAGCACATGCCAAACAGGCTCTTTGTAACACTAAATACATTGATGGAGGGGATTTTGATGCTCATATTGAAGACCTATACATAAAATGGTCAACAGCTTTGGACAAAGGAGCAGATATTAGCAATGCCACCTTTGCCACCATATTCCTTTGCTTGTTACCTGAACCCTGGAATGCAATAGCATCCACGCTGTATGAAATGGAGTCATCGGCGGACATTATCAAACGCTTAAAGCTCCACTACAAGAACTTAAAGAGTCGCAGTACCAGCACGGGAGTTACAACCACGGCATTGCAAACCAAAACACCAAGACAGAAGCTAATCTGTACCAATCCCAATTGTAAGCATCAAGGACACACTATAGAGTATTGCTACTGGCCTGGAGGTGGAAAGGAAGGGCAATTCCCAGCTAACTTCCGAGGGAAACCATGTCCAGGAAATACAAATGCTTCCTCCCCAGCTGCAATGGCTAACACAGTCACCACTCAGCCTGTGGCACAAAACTTGAACAATACTGGAGTGGTCACCTACACTCTGATGGCTTCTAGCATCGAGGAGATCATAACTCAAGGTGCTTTGGAATTAATCAAGAAACCCGTTGTTATTACCAGAGCGCAGGCAATGACAGCTGCCACTGAACTAGTCATGTATATCAATTTTGCAGCCTCGGATCACTGCTTTGTCAACAAAGGAGTTTTCACAGATTATATGGAATTTCCTACCCCAAAGCATGGGACAGCTGCTGATAGAGGAAGCTCCTTCCAAATTGTGGGATGCGGTACCATACAGCTAGATGTAAACATCAATGGAAAGCAGTCTAAAGTCATATTTAAGTCTGCCTTACACAAACCCGGGCTGACAGCAAACCTTGTATCTGTTGGTATGTTTGACAAAGCTGGCTTCTTCATAACATTTGGAGAACGGAAGGTGAAGTTTGTAGACCCCAATGGACGTATCTTTATGATTGGTGTTGGCCACAACCAAATGTACTGTCTGGAATCTGCAGTGGTGGTAAAGAACAACTCCTACGCAATGGTGGCAAAGTCTCTCACTATTCCAGGAAATATTGATCTCTGGCATCAACATTTCGGACATGCCAGTATTGACAGCATATGTTCAATGGCTAAAAAGGGTCTTGTTGACAGATTGAGCATTGAAGAGACTGCCAATGGAACCAAGACAGTATGCAAGGACTGTGTTTATGGGAAACAAACTGCACGGCAATATGATGGCAAGGTCACTCCTGAAACAGTGGTAAATCAGCAAGTGCATATCGACTTGTGGGGGCCTATGCAGGTGGCTTCCATGAGTGGTGCATTGTACTTGATGCTTGTTGTGGATGGTGGGAGTTCCTACAAAACTGGATATTTCCTATTGTGCAAGGACTTGTCTTCAACTTTAACGGCATTCAAAGTCTATCATAAACTTTCCAAGCGGCAAACTGGCAAGCCTCTGCAGATTGTACATGTCAATGTGGGCCATGAGTGGATTAATGAGGCGTGGCAGGAGTACTGCCATGAACATGGAATTGCGGTTGAGGTGTCAACTCCCTATGCACATGCTCAGAACGGATTGGCCAAGCATACTATATGGTCTATCATTGATGCCGTACGTTGTATGCTAGTGGAAAGTGGCTTACCAAAGTCATTTTGGGCTGAGGCAGCCACAACTGTGATTTACCTTAGGAACCGGATCCCATCTGCACGCCATCCTTCAATCGTCCTGTACAAAGCGTGGAGGGGAAAGAGAGTGGGCATGGAAAATTTGAGGCCATTTGGTTGCATGGCATATACAAAGGTCCCCAAGGAACTGATCAAATCAAAACTTGATCCAAGATCAGTCAAGTGTCTCATGCTTGGCTATACCAAAAATGGATACAGACTCTTTAACAGCCGTGCTCGCTCTGTTGTCATCAGTTGCGATGTCCTATTTGAAGAGGGCATTGGACACCATTCTACACCCCCCAGCATATCTGCAGCAGATAATCCTGCTCCAGCAAGATTGTCTGGAGTCATTTTTCCCACTGAGCAACCCACAGTGCCACAAATTCACACAATGGACCCTCCTTTACACCCTTCTCAGACAGATGACAAGCATGATGCAAAGGCCAATTTACTGCTTGCACAAAGACAGGAACCGCAGATTATTAAACCCACACCAGTGGCCATAGCAGCACTAGAGGAGAAAGCAAACAAGGAAGCCCACCATATGGGGAGAGTCGAGGCAAAAATGGTTATGTACAACGACAGTTTTGCATTCTTGACAATGCTGAATACACAGGCTGAGTCGGATGACTACTTGCCGAAACACTATGGAGAGGGTATGTGTTGATCAGACTTATGGGCGGCACCTATGCAGGCAGAGCTTGATATACTTGAGGAGAAAAAGGTATTCTGCTTGATAGATGAATTGGAGGTGCCAGATGGGAAGAACATAATTGACTGCAAATGGGTGTATGCGCACAAATACAATGCCAATGGAAATATTGTGAGGAGGAAGGCGTGTCTGGTTGCCAAAGTGTACTCCCAGATTCCAGGGGAGAACTTCAATGAAACATATGCTGCCGTTGTCTGATTGGAGTCGTTACAGATCATACTTGCTATTGCAGCCTCACAAGATCTCAAAATCTGGCAGGTTGACTTCATTTCAGCATACCTGAATAGTGTTTTGCAGCACAAGATATACATGCATGTTCCGCCAGGATTCCCCAGGGGAAAAGGGAAGGTCTGTGAGCTGCTCAAGTCACTCTATGGTATGATGCAGGGAGGTCATGACTGGTGGGATACCCTGGACGCTGCCTATGTTTTGCTAGGATATCATTCCTCCTGCGCAGACAGCTGTATTTGAGCAAGACTAATCAAAAATGAGTGGACCATGACAAGCACTTATGGGGACGACATCCTGGGTGCCTCATTGACAGTGGAGGGGGCAGAGAAAGCAAAGAAGGAACTGGGAAATATTTATGAGTTGAAGGATATGGGCGAGGTACAGTACATCTTGGGAATGCGAGTGGAACATGACAAGGAATCTGGAAGTATCACTCTGTCCCAACGCACCTTTATTGAATGAGTCCTGAAGCATTTTGGCCTTGAGAACTGCAACACGCATCCCACACCTTTGCCTACTGGTATCAAGCTAGACTCTACACTCTGCCCTGTAACCAATGATGACAAATTCTACATGAACGACAAACCTTACCATAAACTCCTTGGATTGGTTATGTGGATTCAAGTTTCAATGCAGCCAGATATTTTGTTTGCAGTTGGCTTACTGGTGCGTTTTCAGGATAATCCTGGGCTGGCACATTGGAAAGCACTACAATATCTCATCAGATACCTTAAGGGCATGATTCATTACAAGATCACATATTGAAAGGGTGGGGACATTAAGCCAGTAGGATATGCTGATGCTGACTTTGGTGGAGACAGAGATACTCAAAAATCAACAGGCAGATACATCTTCATGATGGTGGGCGGACCTGTCTCTTGGAGCTCAAAACAACAAGCAACAGTATCCCTGTCAACATCTGAGGCCAAGTACATTGCTGGAACAGCAGCAACCCAGCAGGCAATCTGGCTACACAACTTCATGATTGAGGTTGACTTCCCACAGGATCTCCCAATGTCCTTATATATGGACAACACTTTGGCTATACACCTTGCAGAGAGCACTAAAGGGCATGCGCATGCCAAGCACATTGATATCCAACACCACTATATACACAAGCGTGTTTGGGATGGAGACATGAAGCTTATACAAATCTCAGGAAATGAAAACATCACAGATCTATTCAAAAAGACTCTACTGTGCACCGCTCACAGATCCTTCATTCAATTTTTATCTCTTGACTAGGTCGCTTGCATCAGGGGGAGTGTTGAGATGTGACACTCACACCTATCCCCAAGGATGTCCCATGGACCTCTTTTCTTATTTCATATTGTCTTTCCTTCTGATATCATCACTCTGAGTCCACATGATGCTGTGTATCCATGTCTGACCACCCATCTTTTTCTTTTTGAAATACTTTTACTTACTTAATGTTGCCTTGGACAAATGCCCACCTCAGTTGTCTCACCCCTTCGTCGAGACACTGAGGTGAGTAGTATATTCTTATATATGTTACAGACATATTCTGATTCTTCTATACCTGTGGAATTCTGTTATTCTTACAAGTACTGAATATATTACAGTTGTCTCACCCCTTCATCAAGACACTGAGAATTCTGTTATTCTTACAACACTTTGCAGGTAGGGATAGAGACTTTGAGGACACACCTGTGAGCAAGCTGTGTCGAGCCATGTCCATGATGGCACAATAGTTGGCATGTCCCAGCCAGTTATGCCAGGTGGAGAGGTCGGGGGCATGCTGTACAGTGAGCACAACATTGTCAGGTACAATGTTAAGTTAATGCAAGGAACTTAAGAATAAAACGATAATTCATTCTGGGGCTACCCGGAGCAACAAGGAGATGACTGGAGTTCAGGAGTTGACTCGGAGTAACATGGAAGGACTTTGGCCTCAACTTATATGTTGTGCCCTTTGAATCCTCGAGTCCAAGATTTCAGGGAGCGACGAGTTGAGTCGAGGAGAGAGAGGGAAACTAAGTTGATATTCAAACTAAGGAATACAACTGGAGTACTAGGTACTTATATACTACAAGTACATTTGAAATTGCGGAGTAATCCAGAGTAATCTGGAGTTTGTAACAAAGGTATCAGACAAATAAGAAAGAGGCTATGAGGAAGTAACGTAGTAAAAAACGGAAGGAACAGATCGGAGGGGCTATGGACACAGCCTGACGAGGCTGTGATAGTAACCGAGGCTGTAAGGGAATTGGATAAGAAAGATAAGTATTGGAAATAGTCCAGAGTTGCGGAGGAAGTATGGAGAAGTGCAGAGGAAGTCGGAGTTTGGACATGGATGTGACATATGACATGGAGCTGAAGGGCATAAAGATGTCTGGAAACAAGCATGGTACCCCTTGCAATTGTGACAGACAAGGTGTTTGTGAGCCAACACATGTTCTTGTCAAAATGGGCTACCATGTTGTAGTTGCTGGCAAGGGTCCCAATGGAGATCAGGCAAATGGTAGCATTGGCTATGTATAAGGCACTATGTAGTATGATTGTGTCATTAGTCTCAATGCAGAAAGGGACATCACTGATGCCCATGGCTTGTATAAAGGAACCCCCTACACCTTTTATGGGCTTAGAGTCAATGGTACAGAAGTTGATGAGGTCATCCCTGTTGGGTGTAAGATGTACTGTGGCACCAGTATTGAGAATAAATGGGAGGTCAACATTGGATGTTGCAAGATTAATGTGGGGGAACTGAGAGTCAGTGGGGTGCATATGCATGTCCCAGTCAACGGATGTGACTGGGTCCATTTCTGTTGCCACCCATTCTTCATACTCCACCTTCTCTATACTTGCAACTGACTCAGCATCTGCAAGGCCAGCAAAATTGTGCAACTGGGGCATATTGGCATTTGTGGGGAGGTGTGATGTGTCAATGTAGGCGATGAAAGACTTCCCATCTGGACCAGTGAGATTTAATGTGACACATGACGTTTCTGCTTTGGTAGTGGCATGGTTTGGCAAGTCATGGTCCTTGTCCCTGGCCTTGTGATGGGCCTCCTTCTATTTGGTAATGGTCTTGCCAGCCATTTCTCCTCCTTTGGATATGCAGTAATTCACAGAGTGACTGTTGTGCTGCAGACAACCTGCCCCTTTTGCCCTGCTGAGGCAGCCAGTGCAATGGAATTGGCAGTACTTTGTGTGTTTGCCTTCTTCTTCGTTAAATTCTCATAGATACTTTGTTTGTTCTTGGCATACAACAAGATTTCATCAAAGCTGTAGGGAGATTCTTTTGTAGACTTGAAGAGGCTGTTGGTAATATGGGAGCAGAAGTAGGCAAAGTCATCATTGACTAGAGTGTTGATGGCACAAATACAGGCCAGGAGGTTTTTCATGACTTCAGCAGCAGCAAAGGCCCTCTGGATGATTTGCAGACTGCATGCAATGTTACAGGCAATGGGGTGTCCCTGGCACAGTGGGCAGAGAAGGCATTCTGGAGGTGAGTGACTTGTCTAGTGGGGCCCTCATTTTCATGTCTGGCCTGGAGCGATTCCCAATTCTCACAAGTACTCTTCTTCATAGCTAGATGATCATGCTCCTCCTGCTTGACATTGCTGAGGATAAATGCAGTAAACAATGGCATCTGCATTGCACCAGGCTTTGTGTCAGGGGCTGGTCTTGGCAGGACATTCTGAGTCTGCAGCTATCTGTTCTCCAAGGGAGTTGAGCAGGAGGCTGATGTAGATATCCTCTGCCCACTGCTTATAGTTGCCTTTTGACTTCTGAAGTTTCTCCCCATTAAAGGGGGATGTGATTTTTGCAACAGGTAGATTTGCAGCTGTGACTGCAGCTAGGGACATGTTTTTGGTAGTCATGATGGTGACAAGAGCAATATGTGTATGGGGGGATTAATAAAGTTGTGTGACAATGGGAGTATGTGTTAGGCAGCTGAGAGTCTGTCTTTTCCATCAGGCTTTTGTGTTGCAACATCCAATGGTCAAAGGCCCATAACCTGTTGAAACCTAACTAGAATAAAGAGTCCCAGTCTTGTATAACTCGACTGAGGTGTTTGGTATTGTAGTAAGTCCTATCTATACATAATGAACAAAGGGAAAGCCAAAGCTGTACTCATGGCCAAAAGACAAATTTATGGCCCTTGAGTTCAGTGTGGCCAGCAGACGCTCATGGGAAGAGGACTCACAGTGTATGCTTTGTCTCTCCTGCCATTGAGGCCATTAGGCACCAACAATGACTTTATTGAATGCAATCAACAAAATACATCTTTGTTCATTCTCCCATGATCTAGCATGTGATCTTTGATTTATAATGTCTTGTATCCAAAACCTTTCCAATGACACATTGACTTTAAATTGCTATATCTACTCCTATATCTCATCAATTCAGTTGAATCTAATATCAGATTGAAGCCAAAATGTTAGAGTATAATATATATTTCTTTCAGAAATTTACCAATCTTATATAATTTTCTGTCAAGTGATCTTTATAAAAATAGCAAACATTGGAAAGGTTTTGGCAGCCACTATATTGTGGAAAATGGCAGTGATTTGAATTTCAGTATCATAATCCTTGGGAGTGTATTCTCAATCTTATTGAAGACAAATCCCTTGTGTCAGTCAGCTCCTGGAACTCTGTTCATAATTTCTACTGTGAGAGAGACATTGAGGAACACATATTTGATGAACCAAACTCAGGAGATGCATGGTGGGAAGTTGGTGTAAGTAATCCAAAATCTTGTTTTACCAGAGGAGCAAGAACATTGACTCATATCCATTTTAGTCCTCTCTCCCAGACAATGGTCTATACCCTCATTGCTACCTTCCACTTCATTTTTGGCTAGACAAAGGATTGGTTACATGTTGAGTAAATAAATATCCAATGATTTTACATGCAGCTTGGCTCCCAAGGCATATCAGGAATGCATCAGGGAATGGTGGCAGAATCTTGTTGGGTTACATGCTTATTGTATGTATTAGGATTTATCACAACATAAGGCAGAGGCTCATAGCTATAAGATCAATCACCCAAAGGATCCAAGTGATTGTACAGCTGCAGAAGCATTGGAATTTGCCCAGTTCAAATGAGAGGTATACCAGAAAGTCTTTGGAAAAGTCTTTGCATCTCTATGATGGCACTCAAACATAGGAGAAGCTTACCATTGCAACAACAATATAGTCTGAATCCTTCACCCCAGAATTCTGATTGATTCACATGATGGAGAAGAGGCTTCATACTTTTGTGCTTGCCAAGCTGTGACTGCAAACTACCTCTGTCCAAAGTGCTCAGTGCTGAAGACCAAGCTCAACAATATCACTAAGTCTTTTAAACTCCAGACATCAGAGTCCATGCAATCTGTAATTCAATGTGTCTCACAGGCAATAACAAAGAATGAGAAAGAGTGAATTCTGCAAAATTATGGACTACACAACATAAATGTGAGTAAAAATCATTGCTTGTTTATTTACAATGCATAACAAGATATCTTACATTAGCACTTTCTATGGGACTTTCACTTTTCAGATCCATACACAGCAAGTTCATATGATATGTTACACTCAGACAAACTTGGGAAATGGGGGAAACATCTGTGGAATTTGCTCATCAAAGATTTGAAGGATAGAAAGGTTCTGGGAGAGCTAACTATGTAGTATGTTCAGTGACTAGTTAATAACTTGAAATTGAGCTCTGATCATTGCCATGCACACAGTACAAGCCAGTTCCCATGCTGGGCTTATTTAAAGCACTTTAATAATGTCTAGACTACTCCATTCACAGATAGCCAATGCTATTATGATATTCTAAAGGTACACCTTATTTTTTGTGAATGTTGGACATCTGACTTCTCTCCTTTCCAATTTAGTGTATACTTCCATGCATTGTGCAACTCCTCCCTCAAAGTTTGCCTCTAGTTCATTGTATTTGAGTCTATCAGTGCTATTAAATCATGATTGGACTTCAATGTATGACTGATCAATGGCTTGAGCATCTTGAAGAACTGATTCAAGATTATCAAAGATATTGTTTGGTGAATCTGTTTCCTCACCTTTGTTTGTTTCTCTGACTTGTCTATCTGCACACCCAGAAAGTATTGAAAGAACATGGCAAAAACTTCAGCTTCTTCAAACAACACTATATATCACATATTGTGACAGATATACACCAAAAAGGAGCGACCAACAATACTTCCACATGGCTAGGGGAGGGATTTCAACAAGAAGCTGCATAAGCATATAAGCAAACAAATAGAAAAGAGGTGGAGTGACAGGTGCATTGTTATATTGATTAGATTATTTACAATCTCAGTTTTACTTTATCAGATGGTCAAATTTGATGAAGCACAAGAAGTTATTGCTTGCATTCGCATGGCAATTGATAATGACAGGAAGTCTCATGAAATTCAAGCCCAAGAAATTGCTGAGGATGATGCCAAATTACTGAGAGATCTGGAGGACTTGAGGTCAGGCAACTCCAGACAGCACTGGGCATTTGGCTCAGCTAGTGGGCTGCCAATGTTCTCTCAGTTGCTGGAAATAGAGTATGCACAGGCCAACTGCAATTATGCCTCTTTTGACAAATGTCTTTGACACTTCCTCATATATAGTTTCCCTGAAGAAGCCCCCCATTATGAAGATACAATTCATGTATGCCCTCTTGTTTTGCATGCCTCTACAATATCTCAGAAATCTAAATGAACAGGTTCAATTATTCAAATGCATTTATATCACATATCAATCTATTGAAGATTGGACAGAAGCCCACAACATTATGCATTGCAATTCATGCTTCCATGGACACCAGAGGCATGACTGCATTATTGTTAATGACGACCATCCAGGAACTACTGTTGCTCATCTGCGCTCACTCTTACAATGTCAGCTACCTTCTGGAAGGGTGGTTGATGTGGTGTTGATGTTAGATTGAAGTGATTAAACACTTCTATTCTATATATAATGCACCTACAGTGCACTCTATACTGTGTATGTATATCCAAAACTATGTATTTTACCTCTTTTATATTATAGAACAATAATTCCATCATTTGTAGATAGACTTAAATACTGTAAATTGTAGATAC
>JABCKL010016979.1:0-11138 GCA_018851305.1 Calocybe cyanea | reverse complement strand
CCACAACTCCGGACTATTTCCAATCTTTATCTTCTATATCCAATTCTCTTACAGCCTTGGTTACTATCACAGCCTCATCAGGCTGTGTCCATAGCCCCTCCGATCTGTTCCTTCCATTCATTACTACGTTACTTTCTCATAGCCTCTTTCCTATTTGTCTGATACCTTTGTTACAAACTCTGGACTACTCTGGACTACTCTGCTATTTCCAATACACTTACAGTATATAAGTACCTAGTGCTCTGGCTGTATTCCTCAGTTTGAATATCAACTTAGTTTCCCTCTCTCTCCTCAACTTGTCTCGTCGCTCCCTGAAATCTTGGACTCGAGGATTCAAAGGGCACAACATATAAGTTGAGGCCGAAGTCCTTCTGTGTTACTCCGAGTCAACTCCTGCACTCCAGTCATCTCCTCATTGCTCCAGGTTGCTCCAGAACGAATTATTGTTTTATTCTTAAGTTCTTTGCATTAACTTAACAAACAGCATTTGATTCACAATCATCTTCTCCATAAGTTTATCTAGAATGTTCAGAAATGCAATGGGTTTGAACAACTTGGGTGTCTTGTAGTCCGGCTTACCCTGCTTTGGTATAATAACTGAGTTGGACTGTTTGAAATGGCTTGGCCAATGCCCAATGCAAATGCAGGCATCAGCAAAGGCCATGAATTGGCAAGCCAATTTGTCAGATCTGAAAACATGTTTCAGGTGCTTCCATGTGAGCATATCAGGGCCCAGAGCCAATCTTTTCAAGGCTTTTGCCAAGGGTTCACAGAGCTCGAGGACCAAAAAAGGGGCCCAGTCACAGACAGAATGATCAACCAATAAGTCAAACACTTGAAGATCTACCTTCCTTCCAGAAGCGGAATTGTAGGTAGTATGTAGAGCCTCCCAAAGGAGTTCAACCAATTCACACTGGGTCCCTCAATACTTGATGGACTCATGCATGGGAAGAGAATAGGCCTTAGTCCAGGACATTAGGTCCCAGGGCCACTTGTTCTTAGAAGTGATCTTCTTAATTCTAAGATCAAAGAAGTCCTGTTTAGCCATGTGACAGGCATTCTTAAGTTCCTCCCAATGGACGCTAGCCCTGGAAGTCTGGTAGGTAGAGAGCACATCAGCACATGATGTATTCCACCATGCCTTGGCATGCATAGATGGTTTTGGTATTGTTTACAGTGTTCTAGCATGGTCTCTACACTTTATGTTACTATTATACATTACTTAGTATAGATACTATAGTGTGTGGTGATTTAGTTTGTGATTCAGAATTAATCTGATCCAAACTAAATCATCACATGATTGCACATGACTAGATGGTCTGTGCACAGTTTCCATGTATATAAAGACAGGAGATTTTACTCAAATCTCCATCTACTTCACTCAATACACTCTCTCTTGCTTCTCCTCATTCAACAGGTTATGGGCCCTGGCCTCTGATAGCTTTATTGGTTTTTCAGAGTGTCACCCTGTTCTTGCTGCTCTAACTCTTCTCACTCTTTGATCACTCCATCATCTCCATTCCTTCCTTCTTGACTTTATCCACTCACAGTTTTTCTCCCAGTGTGTGTGCTTGCTTAAGTCTTTGTAGTTAGGAATACCACTGTGAGATTTGGCTTATAAGCTTGCTGGGGATATATAGAAAATATTGAGAAAAATGTTTTCGTTAATATACACTTTTTATTCTTATAATTATTGATAACAAATTTTCAAAAATATTCCTCAATATTTTCACTATTATTGGCTGCGAGTTTAATCAGAAAACATCCTAAATTTTGACCTTGGATAAGCTTTGCATATATCAGGAAGATAATTTAAGTATTTTCCAACAATTTGCTAAGAATATAAGTTGAAGTTAATGATGATAATAATACTAATTATTCTGCTGAGTTTGTTTAAAATAATGATTTCATTAAAACTGCTGATTCTCTTAGGAAATTATTATGAATACTATCCCCTTTTTAGCTTGGCAGCTATTGGGATCATATTATGATTATTATCAGTGAGGTTATTTGAAAAAACATCGATGTGACTGGCATTATGATCCAGTATTGTTACAATGTGTACAAATTAGAATAAAATAATAATTAATTATAATATAAGGACAATTGTCAATTTCAAATGATCAGTCACATCTATAGCTGAATAGCTGAATCGTGTGATTGCAGTTGATACACTAATGTTAATGTTCCAGTTATATTAAATGGTACTTGGTATAGATTGAGGTAGTCAGTAGAGCAAATTTTTTCAGCTCACAATAATCCCCAATGGTGTACTCTTGACTTCAGAGCAATGTGGGAAGAAACAGTAAATGAGAAAAACAACTGTAGGTTGAGGCAGCGGGAGATCGGAGCATCTTGCAGCTGATGATGGGGAGAGGTCTTGGAGTGCTGGCTTCATATCATTTATTGGCAGCTTACAGAGACAGAAAAAAACACACCATATCGTAGTACTAGTGGCTCATGCATGATGAAAGTTGAACAAAATGCCAACTAGGAGGCAAATCCATGTATATGTAGATACAATTGTGAGAGTGGGCAATTGGTTCCCAACTCACTTGTTGTAGATCTGATAAAACTCATGGTCAAAAGTGTCCCATATGAGCTGTTGCTAGGCACTTCAAGTAAAACTCACAGCGAAACAGTTTAAAGTGTTGTAATACCAGTAATAATAGAGTTTTCTTATTATACATCATAGTATCAGCCCATCATAATTGACTTCCGGAGCACCATTAATTACAAGTTCTACGAAATTAAACTACAATCTATAGGTCACTATCAGCGGAAGATGCTATTTTAATCAGTTGAACACTGACCAAAATCCATCCTTTATACCTCACTTGCTTCTGAGAGGGCATTGAAATGACTAAGTTGGACAGCGCATTGGGAATTGGAGTGTTCAAGTACAGCCATGCCATAGTATCAACCATATCAGGCATTTGGTGCATTGTGAATAGCAGTACACCGAGAGCAGAGTAGCCAAAGATAGTGGCATGTTTTGCACCCAACAAATGGTCAAAAGTCCTTCCAGGTATTTCAGACAAAATGAGATACACAAGAATTATACTCACTGTAAGACCAAATCCTCAATCCTGGCAGCTTCAAAAATGTCGTTCCATCTACTGATAGCAAGCCTCAACTCTTCAGGGACTTGCAAAATATGTGACATATTCAAAACCCGGCTGCAATATGTGTTTGGTTGATAAGACATTGTCAAAATGAGTAGAGATGTCGAGGAGAGTATGAGTGTTAAGGCAGAAGTAAAGATGTCAATTTGGTTGCAGTTGTGGAAGTAGATAGAGTTGTTGAAAGAGGTAAAGATTGTTGGAGCAAGGAGAGTTGAAGCAAGGAGAGTTATCAAAGTAAGTAAAGCTGCTTGAACATTTATAATATGGATCAACCTTACCATTTAACAATACTGTATACCACATACGACTAAGCTTTCCTATGGCGCAAGAACAAGTTTCCTTGAATGAGGCCACAGAACTCTCCATGAAGCACAAAAGGTATATGCACAAGCCAAGAAACAGGTTAAATGTCGGTCGTCCAGTGACTTCTGCACCAAAAACTACAACTTTGTCAGAAAAACCTGGTGTTGCATGCAATCTGGACAGCAAGCACATACATATATGGCATGCTGATGACACTGCAAATAAGCAGCAGGAATACTTGAAAACATCAAGATCTATTCTCCACAACTTGCAATTAGACAGTTTGTATTGACAGCATTTTTGTCATTTTCGAATGACTTGTTGAGGTCCGCCTCAATTGTCAAACCAGGAAGTTGACTATGTGAGTTTACTCCACTCCCTCTGCTAGCAATTGCATTCAGTGGTGTGCTGGATGAACAGTACTTGTACAAACCAGGTCCATAGTAGGCCTGGTATGGGTGCCAAGAAAGCAGAAGTGAGCCAATCTTGGGCACAGGCAATGGTGGCTTGCCACTTGAAGTCAAAGCTGCAGTCCTGCTGTATAGATAGTATCTGGACCAACTGTATCAATATGTATATATAGGAGTAGTGATCCAAGTGTGGTGGAAGGCATAAACTATGTTGTATGCATAAGATCTAGAGTGCCAATAAGATCAGTGAAAACAAAGAAACACATGGAACACTGACCATGGCCTCCTGGAAGCTTGTAGATCTGATAAAACTTACGGTCAATGCCATGCTACATGAATTGTTGCTAGGCACTTAAAGCCAAAACTCACAGTAAATTGGTCTGAAAGCGTTGTATAGGTAGTATTTGTTTCTAGTATAGATTATATATTGTCAGCTGGTATCAAAGGACTTTTGGAGCGCTGCTAATCACAAATTTTACAATTTTAAACTACAATCTAAAAGTTCTATCATTGAGCAATGCAATTTCAATTAGATGAACACCTACCAGAATCCAGTCTTCAGACATTGCTTGTTTCTGGAAAGGCTTCAAAATAACTAAGTTTGATGGCAGATTCAGAATTGGGGTATTCAAGTACAGCCATGCAATAGTGTCAATCAACTGGGGCATTTGATGAGTCGTGAATAGCAGTATACTAAGGGCAGAGTAGCCAAATATAGTGGCATGCTTCATGCCTGACAAGTGATCAAAAGTTCTTCAAAGTATTTTTAATGCAGAACAAACAAGATATACAAAAGAAACTCACTGTAGAACCAGATTCTCAACTCCAGCAGCTTGAAAAACATTTCCCCATCTACTAATAGCAAGCTTCAATGCTCCAGAAGCTTGCAAAAGCCATCACTTGTTCAAGTTCTTGCTGTAGTAAGTGTTTGGTTGGTAGGACATTGTCAAGATGAGTAGAGATGTTGAAACAAGTGGAGGTGTTTGGGCAAAAGTAGAGACATCAAAATTATTGAAGTCGTGGAAGTAAATAG
This sequence comes from Calocybe cyanea, assembly GCA_018851305.1. Taxonomy (NCBI): domain Eukaryota; kingdom Fungi; phylum Basidiomycota; class Agaricomycetes; order Agaricales; family Lyophyllaceae; genus Calocybe; species Calocybe cyanea. Next base: position 6,267 of record JABCKL010016979.1, on the reverse strand, counting down.
AGCATTAAATGAAGCACAATTGTCAAAGTAAGTCAAGTTGTTGAAGGAAGTAGAATCGTTGAAGTAAGCAAATCTGTTTGAGCATTCCTAATACAGATTGACCTTACCATTTAATGATATTGGTATACCAAAAATACACAGGATGCTATAATAAGGAACGGCCATTGAGGTTGTACACCATATCCAGAGCCAGATTTTCTTAAAACATAATATTGAGTTTCCTCAAGTGCGGCCAAAGGATTCTCCTTCAAAAATGAAAGGTATTCAAATTAAACACGCATTGTGGCTGCTTGATGGACCAACTAGATATATCCTCCACAGGTTGATGGACTTCAGTCAGCAATTGAAGAACTGAAATCACAAATGCCAGACATGACATCCAGGAATCTGGAGCGCTATATCTATACAAACCTAAAGCTTGACGATGACATTCAAAATCATGTATCTGGAGCAGGGACAACATCTACCTATGGATAACAATTGAGAGCAGCGACATCCCTTAGAAACAACATAGCAAAGATGGACATCTTTGAAACCAAGTTAGTGGGCAATAACCTATAGGTTTCATGAGTAAAAAACCTACTAATGGTGGCTAATAGGCAGACAAGAGAGTATTTTGGAACAGGTAGAGAGTCATAATCAGCACACAATACACAATGACAGAGGTTTGGACTTACAATCTTGGGGAATGCTTTTTTTGTGGTCGCTCCTAAAGTTTGGGGTTAAGTTTTGCATTGTATTCTTGCCTCCCATGTGTTGATTACTATGTCAAAGCATTGTAAGTAAGAATCATGCAGTAGCCAAAGTCAGAGAAGATTAAATTCACCATGTGCCACCATAGGGTCTGCTGGTTAGACAGATGAAAGTGAGGCCAGGTCTACAATGGACTGTATATGTAGCCCATTTTCCTGCTGTACATGTTTAGCGTTCAGCAGTCAGGGTTGCCTGCTTTTTCAAACATAACATTGCTCTCCTCGTAATGCCTTTATTTTCCTATATGCTACATACATAAATATAAGATTAGAACATCAATGTAAAAGACTGTACACCTAGAGTTAGATGAATACAATGATAGGGGATATATACAGCAAATACATATGAACATGGTGGGAACATATATGTAAAAAACTGCTGAGTTCATGAACTAGGATTGCATTCACTTGCTTGGACAGCATCAGAGAAGAACTATTTCAAATATCATCCATTATAGGCTTACAATTTTTTCTACTATACAGTTTATACATGGAGAGACTTGTACAGGACATGAATCACCTCAGTCACTTTTCTATACAACTGAGGTGAGTAGGATATTTTTCCTTACAATAAAGTATATTTTTCATCAACTAATAACTCTTGTACCTAGTCTCTAACAGGTTATGGGCCCTGTTAGCACTTAATTGTAACTCAGTCAAAAAGCATCTCACAGAAACCTCAAAACCTTGGGCATAATCCCACTGAAATCACAATGTCTTCCAACAATCCAGCTTTCTTCATTTTACCTGCTGAGAAGCAATTTGACAGGTCCAATTGGATGCAGTTTAAGATCAACATAGTGAGTGCTGCTAAAGCTCATGGATTGCTCAGGTATCTAGAAGGTACAATAACCAGACCAGAACCAATAGCCACTCCATTAGATGATGATGACCCCCCCCCACCCTGCTCCAACAACATATTGGGGCTCTACAAATCCAAGTCTAGATGAATGGCTTCAACAGGATAGCTATGCTCAAGGAATGGTATCTCTTAATGTCATTGATCCAATTGGCCAAGGCCTTAACACTGAGGGTACTGCAGCTGATACATGGAAGTCATTGATGGATGTCAGGGATGCTTGCTCAGACCTTGTGTTGTTGCATGCTGAGGAAGAGTTGTCATTGCTCAAATACACCAAAGGGTCAGATATTGAAGCACACTTTGCAAATATGCAGAATGCGCAGATTAAGGTGAACAATCAAGGTGCTGGTATCACTGATAGCAAATTCTGGATGTACCTGCTCAAGTCAATGCCAAAATTGTGGAGTCCAGTTGTAGGAACACTTTTCAGCAAGACCAAGTCAGTGGATGTAATCACCAGACTCACAAATCATGCTCTCCTCATCTATGGATCAACCAGAGTAACATCAACCAAGTTGTTGCAAGCCTTAGCCACCCAGGCACAGTCAGGAGGGAGGAAAGTTAAGAACCCTGATAAGAAATGTATCAATCCAGCCTGCAGAAAAATTGGCCACCTCATCACAGAGTGTTTTAGACCTGGAGGAGGTATGGAGGGTCAATATCCAGAGTGGTGGAAGGGAAACTGCAAAGGATCAAAGACAAATACTGCTGCCACCCCAACAATGAACAATCATACTGCTAACTCTGTGATCACTAAAGCTGACAGTAATAATGGAGCTAACCAAATGGCCTTCTCAGCCACATCAGCACCTATAACCAACCTAGCTACTCACAATACTGTTCAACGCACAACACCTGTTACCACATATGCTGATTTGGTGGCTAGTGAACATTTCTTTGTAAACCAGAATGACTTTGTGATGTACACCCTGCTCAATAACATGCCAGGTTTGACAGCAAATGGAGGAGAGTTCTCCATGGCTGGTGTTGGGAATGTCAGGAAAGCGTTATGTACAATGGGAAGCAAATTGACCTGGAGTTCAAGAATGCATACCATACTCCCAACCTACAGCACAACCTAGTATCAATTGGATGCCTGGATCACATTGGCAGATACGCAGTATTTGGTGGGGGGGGAGTTACTTTCCATGGGCCAGACAGTTTGCCTTTTCTATGTGGAGAGCATTGTATGACAATGATGTATCATATCAACTTCATTGATAGCATCTCTGCTTTATTGGCTTGATCCCTTTGCCATCTGGTAGACTTGGAAATGTGGCACAGACACTTAGGTCATATTGGAGAGGAAGTTCTAAAGAATATTGTCCAGCAGGGTATGGTTAACAGACTGGAAGTGACTAAAGGAGACACAACTGGACATTGTGAGGACTGTATATTAGGGAAACATGCAAGGAGGCCATTTGATGATGATGTGGTGGTGGAGTGTGAACTGAATGAATGCATTAGTTTTGATTTGTGGGGGCCAGTATGGGTGAAAATGACTGGAGGCAAGGAGTGGATGATGTTATGTTGTGACCAGGGTGGCGCAGGGACAGAGGGTTATTTTTTGGCTGACAAGACCATGGAGACTACATTTGAAGTCCTAGAGGCCTATCATGCACAATCAGAGTGACAGACTGGGAGGAAGTTAAAGGTAATTTGTACCGATGGGGGCAGGGAATTTGTCAACAAGCTGTGGGATGATTTCTGCCTCAAACATGGAATCCACCATGAGACCACTGCCCCTCACTTGTCCAGAGCAAATGGAGTTGTTGAGTGCATGAACAGGACTGTGCTAGACCAAGGACAAAGCATGCTAATTCAATCAGGTTTATCAGCACATTACTAGGGAGAAGCTAAGGCAACTGCCATTTACCTTTCATCTTTTGTCCCAAGCAGCAGGCACCCTGGCAAAACGCCATATGAAATATGCACAGGGAAGAAACCAGATGTTGCTCATCTTTGACCATTTGGATGCATTGCATATGCCAAGATACCAAAAGAAAATGGTGGAAGTAAACTAGATGTGCAATCTGTCAAGTGTGTTGTTGTGGGTTATTTTGGCACAGGGGACTACAAGGTGTTGGACAGGTTGTTGGGGAAAATGTTCAGGTTGAGAGATGTCATATTTAAGAAGGGGAGAGCACACTGTACCATAGCAGAAGGAGGAGGCATGAATGTGGGGCCAGATGGTGTGGGCAATGTAGAGGCAGATATACCAGTTGAAAGATTTGATCCTGTGATTGACACAGCTGAACCTCCAGTAATCAACAATTTTTATCCACCTGATATAAATGAACCGCGTCTGCCCACTCAAGTTGAACCACAATGCTCTGGACATAATCGAGTGCCATCTCAGGCTGCCATTAATGCTAGAGAAATGGAACAAGATGTTGCAACTGCTGCTGAAGGGGGACAACAATGGGCATTGGCAACTGTTGCACATGTTAAACATCAGGATGTTGATAGTTGGATCCCAAAGTTGTATAGTGAGGCAATGACCAGACCAGACCTATGGAAAGGCCCAATGGACCAGGAGATGGCCAGGATGGCCAAGAGGAAGGTATGGATGCTAGTGGAGAGACCAGAGGGAGCACACACAATGAAAAACTGATGGACTTTTGCACTCAAGTACAACAAAGATGGAAAGGTCATTGGGAGGAAGGCTTGGTTGGTGGCTAAGGGCTTCTCACAAATCCCAGGCATTGACTTCTTTGCCAGCTATGCATCCATTGTCAAATACAAATCACTACACATCAACCTCACCCTCAGAACAGTGAAGGACTGGGAGATCTGGCAGATTGATTATTCTAGCGCATACTTAAATGCTCCAAACCAAGTACCAGTTCTTATGGAACAGCCTGAGGGCTATGAGGTGTCAAAGAAAGTATTTCAAGTTGAACCAATGTCTGGGATGAAGGTGGACAACAGGAAATTGAAGGTTGAGGAGGACAAATTGGGGTTGGTGGCCTTAGTCAACAAAGCAATCTATGGGACAATGGATGGTGCTCATAATTGGTGGAAGACTCTTGATGAGGACATGCAATGGATTGGATATGAGAGGTTGAGGGTGGATCAGTCTGTGCGGGTGAAGGATAAAAACAGGGAGAGAACTATCACTGGCACATACATGGATGACACATCTGGCATGTCCACATCAACAGGGGAGGCAGAGTTAGCAAAGAAGGAGCTGGGAAAGAAATATGAGATAAAGAACTTGGGGGAGATCAAGTTTGTATTGGGGATATGCATTACAAGGAACAGAGGGACAAAGATGATGACCATGGATCAGGAGGAATATCTTAAGCGGGTTCTTGAGCGGTATGGCATGACAGACTGCAAACCAAAATACATGCCACTACTGCCTGGCATTGTACTCCAAAAGTCTCAGGCACCAAAAAACAATGAGGAGCACACTCAGATGCAAGATAAACCGTATCATGAGGCATTGGGAGCAGTGATGTACTCTCAGATAGGAACGTGGCCTGACTTGTCTTTTGCAGTCGCATCCCTCAGTTGATTCTCAAATGACCCCAGTCCTGCTCATTGGGAAGCATTGAAACATGTACTCTGCTACATCAAAGCCACTCTTCTTACTGACTCAGATATGATGGGGTAGATCATCAGACAATAACTCCTGTGGGCTATGTGGATGCCAACTATGCAGCTGATCCTGATACTCAGTGGTCTATCTCAGGACACGTCTTCATTCAGGCTGGTGGACTGACATGCTGGGGAGCAATTTATCAGTCAATGGTTGCTACATCTACTATGGAAGCGGAATATGTTGCCATGAGATGAGCAGTGGAGCAGATGCTGTGGATGTACTCTGCGCTTGCTGAAATCAAATGTCCACAGCCAAAACCAGGTCTCATCTACACTGATAACAATGGTGCAGTCTTGATTGCAGCAAATGAACAGAATCACAACTGCATAAAACATATTGACGTCAAGCATCATTTCATTTGCAAATGTGTGGAGGAAGGAGATATCAAGTTCCAATATATTCCTAGTGCTGAGAACCTTGCAGACATATTTACCAAACTGCTTCTGTGTCCTGCTCATCATGCAATTTGTCTTGCCCTTTGACTTTGCACTGACTGACATGATACACAAGTCCTGGGGAGTGTTACAAATGGGATTGCATACACTTGCTCGGACAGTGTCAGAGAAGAACTATTTCAAATATTGTCCATTATAGGCTTACAATTATTTCTACTATACAGCTTATACACAGAGAGACTTGGACAGGACATGAATCACCTCAGTCACTTTTCTATACAACTGAGGTGAGTAGGATATTTTTCCTTACAATAAAGTATATTTCTCATCGACTAATACCTCTTGTAGCTAGTCTCTAACAGGTATAATACACAAATACAGTCGCTTTTCTATACAGTGGCTGCCAAAACCTTTCCAATGTTTGCTATTTTTACAAAGATCACTTGACAGAAAATTGTATAAAATCAGTAGATTTGTGAAAATAATATATATTATACTCTAACATCTTGGCTTCAATTTGGCGTTGAACTCAACTGAATTGATGAGCTATAGGAGTAGATATAACAATTTAAAGTCAATGAGTCATTGGAAAGGTTTTGGATCTAAGATATTATAAATCAAAGATGTAGTATTTCTAGTACTTGGTCCACA
>JABCKL010016978.1:0-11182 GCA_018851305.1 Calocybe cyanea | reverse complement strand
AATCAACGAGGAGGGGGTATGCAGTTTGAGTTGCCCACGTGACTAGAACGATGTTCGATGGGCGGATATCCCGATGAACTATGTTCAGCTTGTGTAAGTGCTCGAGGCCGTCGATCATGCCTTCAACAATATTACGCAAATCCTTTGCGGATTCGTCAAAAGTGATTGGAACACCGATAGGGACTATTCCAAGCTCGCGGCCATGTTCGGGAGACCATACAAGCTCCGGTAAGTGTTTAGATTGCGATTGTGCTGAGAGCTCTTTAAGGATCTCTATTTCGCCTGCCACGGAGCGGCCCCTTTGAGCGATCTTCATTGCGAAACGACCTTTTGGGCCCCAGACTGAACTGTCACGGACAGGGTTGATCCACGACTGGACCTTTGATTCAGGCTCTGCAACCTCAGATACCGATTTGACTTCTGTAATCTTGGATTGAGACTGGGCCACGGGCTTTGTAACGCCGTACGGTCGTTGGACAGAGAGGAGAAAATGGCGCTCCGATATTGAGAGAATGTCGAAGGAAGGAGGAAAGTCATCGTCAAGTGTAGGTATCCGTTCCTTGTACTGTAACTGGGATTGTTGATCCGCATATAATAGAGCACTGGCTAGAGTGAGGTTTTCATATTCTTCGATACGGACTTCTTCGTTCTTGATGTAAGACGCTTCGAAAACGCAGGACTCTTTGGTGTTTGTCAAGATAGCCATAAATTTTGATCTGTTCGGCTGCTTTTCGTGCGCTTGGTTAAAGTAATCCAATACTTGTCCGCAGTTTGTGTCTGTTTTCAAAGAGCCTTTGACCGATGGTAGTTTGACCTCGATGAAAAAACGAAGGGTGAACAAAAGGCGGCTGCCATCGTACTCGGCAATGGAGATGTCGGCAGGAAATTGACTGTTTGCGTGAGTATCGAGAACAAGTGGAGTGCCGTCATTGTAGAGTGGCTTACGGATGGCAGTGATCAGGTCTCCGTACATCTGAATTTCCTTGTCCCATTGGCCGGGGAGATTTGCTAGAGCATCAGTGAGGGATGCCCTTCTTACATCGTCCACATCGTGGTAGGAAGATCCACCCATAACACGTTGGTTGGTTCGCAATTCACCATACACCTCGGAGCGAGTAACAGAACCTTGAACGATATCAAAAAAGCGAACACAAGGGTTGGCATCTACTCACCCATTGGTTTCCACTGCCTATTCCTTCTCCCCAAATCCACCAGAGCTGTCTCTATGTCCGATTTTTCGCGCATTTCATCAATGTCCCGGACCTTGTCTGCAATCCTGGCGTCCTTCTCTTTAATCACGGCGTCCTTCTCGTTAATCACAGCGTCCTTCTCTTTAATCACGGCGTCCTTCTCTTTAATCACGGCGTCCTTCTCTTTACTCAAGCGCGCCACTTCCCGGACCTTGTCTGCAATCCTGGCGTCCTTCTCTTTCATCACGGCGTCCTTCTCTTTAATCACAGTGTCTAACTGATGAATGGAAATGAACCAGATCTCCAGGAGCTGATATAAATTTGAGCCCAAGTCTACTCATATCATGAATATATACGAACGAAATGAACAATTTTATCATATGCATCTTGGGATTCTTTTTCGAGATCTATGCAAAGTTCAGCTGAGATATGAGAAGAAGACTTTGATCGAATGTACCATTTCTATACGCCAATATGAAAGTATCGCAAGAGATCATAGGTTTGAGATTGTTGATTTTTGAGTAAAGAGAGATATTGTCCTCCATTGGGCCTGTATACGACTCGAACCAAGGCAAGTTAACAGAATCACGTGGTCTGGTTCTTTGGTTTTTGGCACAGCCCAAACAAAATTGTCGTTTTGGCACTATCAACGCCCGCTTCCTTACCCGACTCGACCTCTTTTACTACGTCTTCATCGCGCTCCGTGATCACTACCGTTCATTACCACTGGCGTCCCTGTCACAGTAACCGCTCCACTGATGTCGCCCCTTCCAGGGTAACCCCTGGTCGCTGCCATTCCTTTCATCGACAAACGCGCATCTATTCTCTCGTCGTCTCTAGTGATGCCACCTTTTGTTATGAACGATCAGACACCAGGCCCATTTTGTGCTAATTTCCACAAGATGATACTCTGCCTATAGATTACTAATCCGGCGCTGCAATCGATGCGATAGACCAGGCAGTCGTGAAGTTTTTGGCTTCTCTTAGGGAAAAGAATTGAAGAGCAGAGAAACTCTCTAGATCCGATGGAGATCTTGTAAATTATAGACGATCGAGTGTGAATACCGCTCCTGGGAGTTCTTCGCCACCCCGGGGTATGTACCAAGTTTTTGTCATCACACGAGTGCCATGCTCAAAATGTTTGTAGGCCGCAATGGCGGCTGCATCTCACAATGGTTCAAATGGCTTTTATTCTCGACTTGTGGGCACTCCCCGATGGCTCTGCGACCATAACAACACCACCCGCTTCCACTGCGCCCGTCCGAGCACGAATAGTCGGTTGACCTTTGTAAGAAGGTCAAAGAACTTGCGCTGCTGCGTGAGAAGGTGCGAGAACTACAGATTCTCAAGGATCAAGTTCAAGATGTCGCCCAGGTTTGCACTAGAGACAAAGATCGCTGTACCTGTGCAGGGTGTGGTTATGGTGCAGCTAAAGGACGTGATCAATACCATGGTTGACAAGTTCGGACAATTCACAAAAGTAGTTACGAGGGTACCCCGGGATGTTGGAACGAAAGGTCTGTGAATTTTCATTCCGATATCGGGGCGATTTTTACTGATCGGCTTCAGCAGCTAACTAGGAGGGCAGGCTTTGGCGCTTAACGTCAGACCTACTTGAAGAGAGTTTACAGGTGCTATTAACAAACTAGCTGCGAACTTGACATAGCAAGTAAGCTGCTTTGTCTTATACTGATTGATTTACTCATTTTCTCAACAACCGTCATTTACAGCTCATGCTGACTACTCTACAAGGTTCGATCCATTGCATCAGTCACAAAGGCTGTTGCACTAGGTGACTTGTCGAAGCAAATCGAGATGGACGCGAGGGGGAAAATTTCGGATCTGGAGAATGTGGTCAACAGAATGGGTATCAGGTTCGGATCCGTTCATCTAAACTTGTTACTCGCTAGGTATGCTCCGTAGTCTTCGCTCCGTTCGCCCACAGGATTCTCAAATGAATTTTGCTGTTACTCAGCACGCAAAAAAAATCCTCAGTGTCTACGACAATTTCTACAATTCGCCTGCGGCCCCCAACTTCTCAATTTCTTTTTTTCTTTCCCTTCATATCTGCAAAAGCCTCTCTCGGCCCTTCGTAACCATGGCTGCTCACAAGTTTAACGCGCTGTGCGCTCTGCGTTCAGCTGAGCTACCAAGGTACGCTCTAGAGTCTCTTCTTTTCTGATATAGCTTACATTAGTAACAATAGCCTCTTTTTCAATGTGCAATCAACCGGCGAGGATATGTCTATAACTTGTCAACATCAGACTCAGATTCGCCAGACCTTCTCAGTCTCCGACTGGACTTGAATTTTCTTGAATTTTGACGAGGTTGTCCCAGAGCTCTCGGCCTTGACTTGTCTCTGCTCCTCCTGTACATCTTGATCCCCGTCCCACTTTCACCTCCTAAACGTATCAAATCAGATGCAAGGCATAGGCACCATTTTCCCAAAACAAGAAGAGCCTGATTGTCTGCGACATGACGGCTGTATCTCTTCGGAAAGAGGCGGTTCAGATTCCGACAACGGTTTTGTCGATACTTCCAAAGATCAAGCCGCGTCTAGCTCACCCTTGTCCTCACCACTCAGAGGTTTCTATCTCCAGCATCATCACACCACATTTTCCGCGTTGATTACGCCTACAGGCATGCCAACCAACTCTCTCCATCTGTAAAAAACCCCTAGTTCCCCTTTGTCCGCAGGAAAGAAGTTCCCCATCCCACTCCCTCGTTATGTCTCCGGGTTTTCTTCCACGTCCTCGGCGTCTTTGTCTTCTGCGGCGCTTGAGATGCCTGCTCAAGCTGTGCCACCATCGGGACCCGCAATCGACCCCGTTTTTGGTGCGCTTCTGCCAGGCACATCTGCCTTCGCCTCGGAGAGTGACGTGGCAAGTCCACTACCTACTCCTGAGGGCGGAAAGAAACGATTCTTCAGCAAGTTGCGTGGCATAAGTATACCTTCGATACCTCCAATTGAGGCTCAGATGCCAGTTACCCTAGTTGCGCCTGTACCAGAGACACCAGTTGCTCGCGAGAGGGGGGAGATGTGAGTGAAGAGGAAGCGGGAGAGTAAAATGTATAGCCTGGATTCTCGGAACGACATCCTGGGCATCGTGATGATTGAGGTTGCCAAAGCCAAGGACCTCCCAGGGCTGAAAAACAGTCAGTATCCCATCCCATTCATACACTCTTCGTATCGAGCTCTGCTAACGTCTTGCTTATTTAGTGACATGTGTTGGTTAAGACACAGATCTGTTCATTGCAATTTCCTGCGGTGAAAAGTCTTTGGGTACCCCTTGAAGTAGCTGCAGCTCTTCCGAGAGCTATGTTTGCCACTGTCAGGACACTCATCTGCAACAGTGCAACTAAAGCCAAGAAAATACGATTGCGCACGAATGCCGAGGCAACAAAGGCAAAGGAGGCTTCGGTGCTCCCTCCGGATCCTGTTCCAGTAAGGAAGATACCACTGAACGTGTCTTCTGTTTGTTGTGTTACCGTTCCAGGATGAACGATAAAGCTGAAGTCAGCATTGCGACGCATCTCGCAGTCTGCGCGAGTCAAGATTGGAACAAGGTCAGCAAGACCATTCTGGGAAATTTCCCTGTCTATATCTCCATTCTTCGCATACTGTGCTAGACACGAATTGACCTAAAGAACCAGAATCTATCAACGCACATATAGACTTGGCCGTCCAAATTTGCGACCACAACTGCAAATTTTGAACAACGGCGTAGTCCCGAAAGATGTTTCGTTCACCCGCGTACTGGCCTCTTCCTACCCTCAGCACTGGATAGACCCCGTTCTGCTGGCCAGAGCCGTCGTCCTCAAGTGCCTGCTAGCGTAGTGTATCTGCACCCATCCCTGTTACCGACAAATTTAACTCCGTTAATACACAGACCAGTGCTATTATGTAGAAATAGACTACTATCACACAATCTGCGGCCTTGGATGGACTTCTGTTGAAAACGATGGTTGTATTGCACAACGATACGTAAGATATATCATAAGAGGAAACCAAGCCCTCATGCTATGGAGAGTAACTGAACTGGGGTTATGGTTGGACAGGGGGGATAATCGGTAGCAGCCTGGCTTTCAGTTTTTCATTGTCAAGAATAAAACCGAATAATCTCGGCTTTCTGCTCTCAAAGATAAAGACCAACTCTCAAAGATGAAAACCGAACCATCTCAGTTTTTCATGATCAGTGCTAAAAACTGAACCGTCTTGGTTTTTTGTTTGAGGAGATGAAAACCAAACAATCTCAGTTTTGTATTCTATGGGATGAAAACCAAACAATCAACACATTCAGTTCTGATTCCCAGTCTCATCGTTTTTGCTATACCACATTTATTATATTATCTTCCACTCTGTTGTAGGTGATGTATTTCCTTTTATGGACAGCCCCAATGCCCCCTGGACACAAACTAATGTCTCAAAAAAGATATATAATAAACTACCGAATAGCTTTGTTCCAAGCTCGTTTATCTCTTTCAACTGAACTATAATAAAAAGCAACCAAAGCTAAAGCAAGATCAGTAGGTATTGTAGCAGAATCACTGTATCGCAAGTACAAAAGGGTGTCAGTTGACCCAGAAACTCCTTTAACATACCAGTTGTACTGGTCATCCAACTTTATAACCGATATATCCAACCGACATAAAGCACGAAGTGTTGACAGCTCTCCATTTTTTAAAACTCCTTCTTCTGCTTTTACAAGCTCATAGTATGTTTTTTTTGCAAAGCTTTGAAGACTTTTAAGACCCTCATTTGCAAGAAACACAGGTAGCCCATCTGGAGAAAATCGTCGGCGATGCCTACATTGTTGCAGTTATGCATCATTTGAATATAACTAAAGAGTAAAAAAATATTGACTCACGATAAACAATCAAGTGGAGTTAAGCCAGATACACATGATGGCTGTTTTGAGTTCGCCATTTCTTGAACTAATATAGTATATTGCAGTTCTCCTCCAATGAAAAATACTTGTAGTTCACCGAGTTCTTGAATTGACCGATTGTATGGCATTGTAAACCATGATGGTTTGTAGCCACGACTTTTGTAGTATTCATGTTCCAGATTTTCATCCTCCATAGCGATTGCCTTAAGCTTCTTGCAATCGCTCTCTAGCCCAAGCCAACCAGTATGAGATCCACCAGAACTCCATGATCGTTTTACAAAAAGGTTTCTGTAAAACTCTGACTTGTTTAGCATTGTTTTGATGTTGGGTACTTTTTTAAATTGAAGATAAGGTGTATATGTCGTTGTACTTGCTATTTTTTTAAGTTGCTCCAAGGTCCAGAGCTTAGTTCCTCTACGAAATTCTTGTCGAGGATCAGGCCAAATGAGGGTGTGTTTAGAAACCTCGTTAATCCCATTCATTATCGCATTAAATGCTTCAGGTTGATTGGTTGACCTTTTCAAATTAGTAGTTTTTAGCTAGTACAAAATATAGGCTTACAGAATCCGATAGCTTGCACTAATTCCACTGATAACAAAATCGGCAGCCAGTAGATCATTCCAGATCTCTCCTTTTTGCGATTGCAAAGCTCGCAAGTAGGTTTTATGGCCTAAAATTAGTGTATCGGTTCGAAACTGTTTGAATCGGTCAACAACTAAAAGCTATATTTTCACATTAAGCATTGAAGCAAATATTAAATATTAAACAAAAAATGTCTTACCCATTCAAACATTTGTCGCTCCATACCATTTCCTAATGGGCTCATGCCCACTAAGCCTGGAAACGATCCTGCATAAGCAGCCAATGTTGTTTCGTCGACAGGCTTGGTATGGTCAATTGAGTACCAGTCAACAAAATGTACACTGTTTGCTTGATCATAGAAATCCCCTCCATAAAATGTGTCGATGACAAACACGAGTTTAAAAGTGGGCATGCGATGAAAATAATGGGGTTTTCCTTTAGAATTACGATACCAGCGTTTGTAATCGTATAACGGAGTGTCAGGTGGTAGACTGGGACAACTTTCAATGGGTGATGGAGGTGGTTCGACAGTTGTTGGTAGTGATTCGCATTGAGAAGGGCATAAGAGATAATCGGTTGCCTCAAAAAGTGGGGCATCAAGGGGGTTAGATGAATCGTCCAAATTAATGTTTGGCACAGCAGGTGGACTTTGAAATTGGCCATTTGAGTTGGCATGCAAGTTGTCGGGTGCCACAATTGGCCCAGATGCCTCGCCTTCAGCAGGCATAACTACCATGGCAAGTGGGTTGTTGACAGGGCCGATAGCTGCAGAAAGCGAGTCATGAGCAGCTACAAGGATTGAGGGAAGTGAGTTGTTCAGTGGAACAACTGAATTGGTAGATGGTTCATTGGGAGGTCCAGAGTGGTTAATAGGTTGATCAATAGGCATATCGGTGTTTGTAACAGCACCCAAACCAGCATATGGTTCGGCAAGAGTTTTGGTGTGATTTATAGGATAGTCTTCAGCCATTTCAGTACCTGCACTGGCCATAGGTGTCACTTCAGGCAACTTGTAAGGTGAGTGATGTCGGAATTGAACAGGAAGTGATTCCAGTGCGATAAGCCCCCATGCATCTTTTGGTATGTCTGCAAGCATTTCATCACTATGCTTGTTTTTTAAAGCCTGTTCAACAACTTTTTCGACAGTTATTGAAGAATCCCAGAAGCCCTCTGGGATATAGCGACGATATCTGTTGTTGTCAGAATTTCGGAGCTGGGCCTGGCATTCGGGAGTACAGTTCGGATGAGCAGTGGTTGACTTGGTGACATGGTGTCCGAAATTTCCACCGAGACTATGAAACAATAGTTTCCATGGCTCTGTAGACTGCTTTAAACTATGTTCTTCTGTAGACTGACAGATGTGGGTGCAGTAGTTATAGTAGCCCATTGTACTTGCGAGTCGGTGTGAGAAGTGAGTGATTAATTTAGAAATGTCCAAATAAATTGCCATTTTTGTATACCAACCACTGTGACTGATTGCCTCAGGTGCACCAGCATTGTAGAGGCAAATTATTACTTATAACTATCGTAGGTGGATTTCATATTTTAAATATTGTAGTAATTAACACAGATGTTGCAATAGCCTGGAAAATCGTGTACGTTATGGCAACTGGGGAAGGGGAGGGCAAAACGGGGCAAAGAAAAAATCCTAACAAGCCCATGTCGCTCACCCCACTTGCCATTAGGACGCGACAAAACAAGCCTGAGCAACTCTGAAAAACTTATTATCCATGGTCGTGTACTTGGAGGTGCAGATAAATATAACGGTGGTGGCCTGAATGTCACCAAAGAGGGCATATTTCTGCGTCAGCTCAAAAACACCACTTTGAACTCGGTCAGCTTGCGAGGAGTGAAGGACATCAAGCGCAGCATGCGGATGGAGCAGCACAAAGTGGTTGTCACCCCCCGAAGTAAAATTCTAGTTTGTGATTGCATGGCCCACCGAGGTACTCTAATGGTCATCACGCGGCATGGTATCAATCGTGCTGACACTGGTGCTTTGATGCGATGCTCTTTTGAGGAGACAATGTAAATCCTTATGGAGGCTGCAGCTGTTGTTGGGAGGAGAGGTCGATTTCGGACATTGTGTGGACAGTGATCAAGCCACGGTAATCGCCGTCTGTCGTCTTTTGCCTGCAGCTGTAAAATAGTAAGCTCGTCAAGCCAGGGAACAAAGAGCAACCAAAAAAAAACGTAACGATCCTGGTGGGCCCATATCTACAGCGAACACAACCATCGGGCGTGAGCTAGCCGCACAGAAGCGGTACGTGGGGAGTATCGTCTCCAAACACATCCATCGGGCCTGAGCGTAGCTTCCCAGAAACGGTACATGGGGGTTTAGTGGCGTGGTGGGTCGTCTTCTGCCTGCAGCTGTAAAATAGTAAGCTCGTCAAGCCAGGGAACAAAGAGCAACCAAAAAAAAAACAGAACGATCCTGGTGGGCCCATATCTACAGAGAACACAACCATCGGGCTTGAGGTAGCCGCACGGAAGCAGTACGTGGGGAGTATCGTCTCCAAACACACCCATCGGGCCTGAGCGTAGCTTTTCCTAGAAACGGTATGTGGGGTTTTAGTGGCGTGGTGGGTCGTCTTAGGCCTGCAGCTGTAAAATATTGTGCCCATTGAGCCAGGGAAAAAGGAACAACAAGAAAAAAAAATACCGATGCTAAGCTGACCCATATTTACAGCCAACACACCCATCGGGCTCGAGGTAGCCACACAAGCGGTCGTGGAGATTTTGTGTTGTGGTGTCTTGTAGATTCGTGCCTACTGATAGGCTCAATTTGTGGAATGAGGACATGCCATTTCCGCATTGCCGAAAGAACGACGAGACTAGTGTAGACAGTGGTCGAGCCACGGCAACCGTCGTCTGCTATCTTTTGCCTGCTGCTGTAAGATATTGAGCGTGACGAACCAGGGAAGGAGTATAGAAAAAAAAAAACATATCAATGCCGAGCTGTCAAATAACGAGCTCGTTGAGCCAGGTAAAAAGAAGCAACAAAGAAACACATACCAATGCCGAGCTGTACAATATACCGATTCCGAGCTGTAAAATATACCGATTCCGAGCTGCTGTAAAATATTGAGCTCGTCAACGGGACCAGGTTAACGCTACTGCGGCTGAGCGAGCCGCGGCAGCAATGCATAGAGCGGGTTTGGTCTAGGCCGGGTGGTGGAGCCTAGCGGGGCTTATTGGTGCGTCATAAGTGTGCAGTTGATGGGCCGGCTATTTGTAGAAATGGGTGCTGTGATTGTGCAGGCCAACGTTTGCTACTCGCTTTCGTATGACATACCGTTTCTTTCTTTCCACACATTCCTGTTTCATTTTCTGTGAATGATCTGTATTCACTGGCCAGAATGCAGACGAGCCTGTTGAGAATACATCGGCATTGAGGGAAAGTTTCAATGCCGACGATGGTAAGCACGTGGCACATGAGCGCAAGGGGGTCGTGATGGCAGTGCCGCAGTGGTTGTCAGAACCAGACCTGTCTAAGAGGTCACTCCCGTACCGGCTGCTGCGCACCAGCTTACTCCAAGTTCCGCCAGTCGCGCTGAAATTCTTTATTTAAACCACCTTCGTCGATGTCTCCATTCATAACCCAGTAAACAAGAACGTTCTCGTTATCGGTGGTCCACGCAATGTCGGCTTTTACGCCGCCCTCCGTTTCCTTCGTACGTTAGGTTTTTGACTACCACTACGATGCTAATGACGAATATATGAATAGGAGCTGGATGCTTTGTCACTTTTCTCCTCCGCAACACCTCGGTTTTTGATCAAGATGCTGACATTCAAGGCTTTATCAGCTCAGGCAAGGCAAAGCTGGCTAAGGGTGATGCGCTAGTCAAGGATGATGTGCAAGATGCATGGAATTTAGCCACATCTCACGGCGGAAAAGACGTGGACCTTTTGTTGTTTATGTTAGGTATGCTGGTATCGGTTCTCAAAATACGCGTCTCATCTCACACACATTCAATGTAGACGGTACCCCGAAATTCAGCCTCACCAAAGGCGTTTTTATCACTCCACCTGATCTCGTTACTCGTTCTTTCATCAATACACTGTCTACCCTTCCCTCGAATCATCGTCATCACCTCCATCGGCCTAAGCAAAGACTCACATCCAAGCCTCCCACTACTTCTCAAACCGCTGTACTCCACCCTTATCGCTGCCCCACATCGCAATAAAGTCGGAGTCGAACGTTTAGCAGCTCACTGCTCCGGCTGGGAGTGGAACGAGCGGAGAGACGGCGAGATTCACGAAGAGATCATTTCTGGCAACTGGTCCGAAAGCCTACGCATCAGGAACCATCAAGGATTTCCTCGCCATCCTATCTTTCCAGAACCTGCTGATTCCATTCCACTCGTTGATGGCGGTTCGGGGACTATAGGTGGAATTCTAGGAGAATCTGGCGGACTTGGGGTTCGCGAACGTGGCGTGGTCAGCGACTCGTCTGTACTCCTTCGCCTCCTCCGTCTTCGCCGCTTACTCTCTTCAGCTGACTCAGTAAAGTCACTCACA
>JABCKL010016976.1:0-11292 GCA_018851305.1 Calocybe cyanea | reverse complement strand
AGGCATACTCTCGTACAATGTGTCTAGTGCCTTGCTGGGAAAGTTCCTCCATTCCTCCTGTATTGCCTCCCACAGCTGTTCCTTATTCGTTGGCAATGGCTTCCGAGTGCGTAGCTGGAAACTCAACGACAAGCACCAAGGACCCTTCAGGATTGTTGCTAAAGTAGGACGATCGGCATACAAATTGGATCTCCTGCATTCCTGGAAACTGAAACACCCAACATTCAACAAATCCCTTCTCACCCCTTTCATCCTTTCCACCCTTCTCCCCCAAGAAAAACCACTGCCGCCAGCCCCTGTAACCAACAAAAAAGGAGAAACCAGACATAAACTCGATGAAATCATTGATTTCTGACCCTGAGGCCGAGGTTTCCAGTACCTTGTGAAATAGACCAGCTACGGACCCAAAGAATACATGTGGGAACCGCACCACAAAATCCTGGAAGACGCCCCTGACGCCGTTGCCAACTTCCATCGTGAACACCCTGCCACCCCTCGTCCCCTTGACATTCCGCTCCATGTATTTAAAGTTGACATTGAAAACAACGCCCACCAATACAACTTCCCACTCCGACAATGAACAACTACACTCTTTACTATTATATCATGACAGTCATCATCTTCATTTTTTATGCCCTCCATGTTTTAAGTGAATGGGTCGCACACTACATTGAACAACGACACGACCCGGGAGCCACACGAGATCTGGAGAGGAATTTTGAAGAAGTTGGACTGATACCCATACAAAGACACAGAGAGGAATAATCACAAGGATGCGATACCTTAAAGGAGGGGTAATGTTATGAATACTTTTTCATTTTCACAGACATCACAATCTAATCTAAGATAACAGACAATACTTGTAGATAAGATAAGATTACAGTACATATATTTGTTACAAACCACATGATCACACACATGACTGAACTTTCTTCCTTTTCATCAAACCTTAATTAGCATTCACTTTATATTTACATGTCTGAGTTTGAATCAATAGTCTTGGGTTGGTCTCTAACCGCCATCAACAACACTCATCAATAGTTAGTAGCTAGCAGTAGTCGTTCCCCAATATACCTTTTTACCTATCATTTTCCATCTTTCAAGTTGAAGATTGAAGTCTAGACGCCAAGACACTTTGTTGATAGTGTTGCTGACAATTATGCCATTCCAATGAAGCACCTAGAAATTGGCATGGGCCATGTGGTTTGTTGACAGGGTGGGTTGAGCTATTAGAGTCCCCACCAATGCTGGAGTCATTGTCAATGACCCCAGGCCATGTCAAAAGTGACACGGCGGGCTGAGGGAGGGGCACGGAGGGAGTGGGATGGGGGGAGGAAGCAAGAAACCACCTGATGTTTCATTTCCCCAAAAAGGGAATTTCATGATGGCTCGAGCCATTCAAGCCGGCTCCGGGTGGCTCATTAGCCGGATTTGTCAGCTTGGCTATGGAGCCGGAGCCACATTCTCGGCTCAGACCCGTTCGCCGAGCCGCGGCAACACTAAATGAAGCCGACCCTGGAATAGATTTTTCAAACATTTTTGTGACATATTGGGGAAGAACTATAGCTACTGCAGACTAAACACATCATCGAATCTCCACTCGCCGCTTTGAATGCCAAGTGACTGAAAATCAAACTCCCTCGAGATACCAGTCATACATGCTTGATCTTGGGTCCGTCGACTGTGGATACCGATTGTCCATGCTCCATCTCTTCACGGCGGACCGCATCAATAATAGAACTAACCACCTTGGGGGCCACTTTGCACGCTTCCTTCGTTCAGGAGTTCGGTGTAGTTTTCTCCCAATTGCCTGGCTTCATTTTGGACATCATTGGCGATCTCACTGATATCTCTAGAATTCCGTGCAGGACCACTTGTCTCCCAATGCACACGTGTTGCATGCGGACGACCGGAAAATATCATAGTCTTGCCCATCCGCGTAGTCCGTCTCCGTTGATTGTCCGGATGACTGTCCAGGAGGGGATTATAGACATCGATTCGCTCTAGCCCTTCAGGCACGGAACCAAAACGTTCGGCAATGCCGGCCGATGACTCTAAAGGAACGAAGCCTTCGTCTCCTTCATGATCAAGCGGTGCCCAGAGATCCAGGAGATAGATCGCGTGGGAGGGAGAAAAAGGATGATCCAAATTGTATTCCTGGCAAAGGACAGCTTGTGCACCGCGTGAGTGGAAGAACTGAGCGTTCCACCATGCGATGTAGCGTGCTGCGACGTCTTGAGGTGGAGAGCGTCCAGCAGCACGCGGCTTTCCAGATTGAATATCCTGTTGAGGACGCGGGAACTGCCCGTCCCAGGCAAAGGCGACATCCTAGCCAGTCAAAGTCAAGTCCTATCGAGATTAGAGAATCCAAGCGGCGGATATACATACGGCGATGAATTGTGCCCAGTCTTCAGACCAAATGTTACGCTTGCTAAGGATGCTTGGTCGCTCATAAGAAGCATGGGCTCTGAAGCGAAGGTCCATAACTTTAACAGTTTTGAAGTGTGTTGTATTGGACGGATCCAAACGCGAGCCTGGTCTAGAGGATGGCATTTCAGTTTCGCCATCCCAGGAGTGGCCATGTAGATGATGCGTCGATACTAAACGAGGCGACTGAGCACGGATCGGTGGATGAGGGCGAGTTGAAGTTGTATCTAAAGTCGTCGTAACATTCCGCCTCCGAGCACCGTAGAATACACTATCAGCGCTTCCCGGAGTTTCCACCCATTCCCGCACCCGCTGCTGCCAAGACCTATCCATGGCGGCACCATATCGGCGGAATGTGCTAACAATAAGAAAGAAGTAGATTATCCCGAGCACGAAAAACGATGTGATGGCAATACGAGGACCCAGCGCGGCAGATGGTGAAAGTACAAGAACCGCATCGTTCGACGTGCCGGTACGCCAAACAAATGACATGATGCACACTAGATAGCAAATTATAGACCTATGCCATTGGATTGTTCTCAGATTACGAACATTTCGCGGTCGCTAAACTTACCATGACAACCATATTGATGGCATAGCCAATAGGACCCACACGTTCCAAAATATTGCCGTTTTGGTTTCCTGAGCTTCCTGAGTTTGTGGTTGTTAGTCGAAGTGGTATTGTCGTTTGAGCGCAAGTTCGATGACAGACCTTGGCCCATTCCGCTGCTTTATGAGATCTGCGCATTGTGTTGAAACGAAGGATATAGAGGCAGCCATATAGTAAGCTCATGATCGCACAAACGAGTGCTAGAAGAGCGGCGTTACGAGCAATTGGGTCGTTATAAGCCCCATCTATCTGAAGAGTTGTCAGGATAGCCCTGACGAGTGGATCTCAGTAATTACTTTTTTAACGAAATGACCGAGTAACGTACGACAAAAGTAAAACTGAGACAATATTCAGGGTTTTCCACTCTTTCAATAACGAATCGATGAAGTGTTCCCATTCCACCTTCAAGTGCTGATATTGAGGCGACACAATCGAAGGTTCGAAGCTCCAATTAGCATGCACCACGCTAGTCGATCGATCTTTCCACCTGCTCGCAGTAACGATGGCCATCTTCTTGATATCTGGCATGCTCAACTCGGCCTCTTCAAAAATCCGAGCAACTCGCGAAAAGTATAGTGACGGCAAGGTCAATAATATGTGTAGATATATCTGTCGAGGCACAACGTCAAAAAGAAAGACGAGGATATCTTTTGACAACGGGCGAGACGTTGATAGGAATGGAGAGGCCTTTTGGTAGGCTGGTGGTGGGGTTGGTATAGAAGGCCGGTGATGAGGAGCTGCTGGGTCGATGGAGTTGGAGAGCGTCAGGTTAGCAAGACCTCGAGCTACGGATGGCGAAAATGGATTGACTGCTATGTATGTTTGCATGCGATGCAATGGTAGGTATCCTTCCACGTCTGTGCCCAAGTGGGACGAATCCGTGACCGATGGTTGATACTGATAGCGATTGGATTTGGGGACGGGAGTAGACCTTCCTCCATCTATTCTCCCAGAGTGTGGAACAGGACTGAGATCGCGGGTATCTGGAGGTTGGAATGACACTACGGAATTGTTGTCGGCTGTCCGGACATCGCTGTCGTTGTCTTCGGCATGGAAACCAGAGTTTGAGATGGGTTGATCAGTCTCGGTCGAAGCTAACTTGATGCCTTGTGCAAGTATGACTTCCTTGGGTGTTTCCTCTGACATGCGCGTGTGTGCAGATTGACCTTGGAAGACTAAAGGGTAGTTATATTGATGAGAGAACGATATGCTCTATATGGAGTTACGAACTAGCCGAGAACTTTGCCCGAATTACAAGCAGCGCTATTCAATCAGGTCCATAATGTGATTGTTGTTTTTCGTCTCCGGTCTCTTCTTTATAATTGTTAGTTCAAAACTGAATAAAACGCTGTCAACACGGTCGTCTAGTCGATGGGCAAAGTCTCTTACGTAAGTGGCTCTCGTTGACGAGTATTTTGGCGGCAACATCGCATGACAAGCTTGCATTTTTCAAGGCCATGGTGCCAGCTGAGAAGATGGGGCATTTCAGACAAAATGTCTGATTTCCAAGCTTATATAGCGGCGATGTCTCTTCGATCGAGGGAAAAGACACTCTGGTGGCAGACTGGGATGACCTCGACTTATGGGACGCTGAAGGTGTGTTGTCAACACGGGGTGAGTCGTCGTTTGGTTTATCGATGATGATTTTCTGACCATCTCTCTGCTAGAGATGGTATCAAAATCCTAGTTGATTTCCCCTCGCTTCATACGGCCTCGATTTCTTATTCGTCTCACCAACTCGTAGTCATGGTTGGCTCCTGGTGCTGGAGGCTGTACTACACCTCAAGTGAGATTAATGCCTCGCATATCACAGAAGCTTGCCTATCCGCAGTCCTGCTCTATGACACGTGTACGCACTCCATGCATCGGTATATCATGCTGAGTTCTCGTTGAACGCACCATCACCGGTCACCTCTTGCTCACACAGTCGCTATTCCACACCAGCTTTTTCCTCGAAAATCTTGCACTATGGCGGATTCAGTCCGCGACCCTTCCTTCATCCAAAACAGTGATGCCGTTCGAAGGTCTATGACTCGTAACTCGCATTATAGCCACGCAAGCACACAGTCTTGGGTATACTCAAACCAGCAGAATCCACCACCACCGCCTGAAGTGGCGGAACCCATACCCCCTTCACCCGTGCGCACCCCACGCCCTCTACCTAACCCTCAACTCCAACCCCATCATCAAACACAAGCACTGCGCCCGACAAACGCAGATCCCATAGATGAAGAAGAGCAAATGAGCATCGATGCGAATACAGCAGGAATGCAAGCTGGGTCTCCGAGCGAGGACTTTGGTCCTGGGAGGAGTACTAGCTCGCCCGTCACATTCGACCCTTTGAGAAACACTGGCTCAAGGGAGGGAAGGTCGTTAGTGAGTGGCTTCGTTAGCGGGCTGAAGAAGCTGCCAAAGACAGTCATGAAATATGGCTCTTTTGGGGAGAAGAGGAGATTCGCAAGACGAGGCACTTTTGGCAGTGGTGCTACCCTCACGACCGCCACGGGAATGACGACAGGAAACACATTACCTCTCTACGTCTCCAATCCTCCGACTCCCATTGCAGGACCGTCCAACACGCGTTTTATTGAAGCAATGGACATGCCTATCCCATTTCCGGCGGAAGATCCCTCTTCCGTAATTCGTGGCCCGTCCCTTAGCCAGCGTCGGAATCCCAGCTTTCGTGTGACTCCGCCTTCCGAAGAAGTTGTTGCGCACAACACAATAGCACCGGAACGCCCTTTTCCTCAAGAACCCCCTCAGTTTTCCGAGGGCATCGTCGAGTCTCCTCGCAATGCGAATACCGTGACGATCTATCATCTCCCCGGGCAAGAAGATTACCCTACTGATGGACCCGCTTTACCGTTAGCGGCTCCGACCCCTAACCGACGTTCGGACAGCCAGCGACAATCCATTCTAGAGCCACCGCCAGCAGAAGCACAACAATCGCCTGTTCTTGCTCACCCTGCCCCAGCTTCCGATTATCGCAAGATGACACTTTCATCGTCTCCACTTTCTCCGAGGACGCTTACCACCACTCTTGAATCAGAACCATCATTCTCATCTGAGCTGAATCCTGTCAAACGGTTTTTCCTTGGTTTGTACCATTTACCATGGATCGCGCCTGAACGTGTCACCGTTGACTATCGACCACCAGGACGTGGGAGATTGCATAGGGAAGGCAGGAGCACAGTAAAAAAACCAATGTCATCGTGGTATAGAGGCACACCAGGTGTGGTTCTCTCGGTCAAGGGAGGAAGTGGCGAGCTCGACCTCCTCAGTTCGGGAACTCCTTCAAGCAAAGCCAGCTCTGGGACACCTCTAACACCACCTGCACGCGTACGACATCACTCTTCTGATCGTCGTCGTCATCGTCATCGTCACCGTGAGGACCGGCGTCACACGCTAGACGAAAGCTTCTCGGAACGGTTTATCCGAGATCATCGCTCTCACCGTCACCGAAACTCGGCCTCGACGAACGAGGTCCAGCGGCAATCGTCGAGTCCCATCATACCAGCAGTCTATCCATATACGTACCAGTATCCCTTCACGTACCCAGGCTTCCACCCGCCTGCACCCCAACACACGCGTTCCGCATCAACACCTCGTGGACCACGACCACACAGGACACAAACCTACCCGCATGGGTATGCACCCTACTTGCCTCCACAGCCACCTCCACCTGTCTACTTGATACATTCGCCAACACAATCGAATAACTCTGAAGGGTTGCAAGGACAAGCGCAGATGCTCTCGCCGGTGTACGCGATGCAGCTGGTTCCCGGAACATACAATCAAGACCCTGCCTTAGCTGGGTCAGCCCAAGCTTCGCCACCTCCTCAGTCCGATGCAAGGGTGGATAGAGGAGAAGCGTGAAAAGCTACACTTTTTGAACGTAACTTCTTCCGTTGAGTCTCTTGTTTTTCCTACGTCTCACACTTCGTTCGAGCAAGATGGTTACACTAAACTCCCATGCGCCTGGATAGTCTGTTTCTAAACTTTGACGTATTGAGTTTTCATTTGTACTTGATGTATTTACCGTAGCTTTACGGTTCCGAGCTGATCAACATATTAATTAATCTGATGTTCGGTCCCCGACACTTGGAGCTGTATGTTTGCTGCATCACCCTCCCACTCCAGAAATTGAAACAATGCGACCATAAGGCTCACCAAGTAGTCGCCGCGTGCCAATCGCTGATGTCGATGTTGTAGTAAGAGTGGTAAAGAACAAACGATGCTCCCCATAGAGACAAACAAAAATATGCATCTCCAGGTACCGCGAAGGAGATGCGCAACCACCAGGTGGGTTAAGAAGCCAGTGTGGTGCCCTCGATACGGTGTTGTTCTAGATTACTGTAAAGCCGAATGAACATAGATGGTTTCAGGGACTATTTAAAATGGATGAGGAACGATGGCGATTCCCTTTTACTTGCCCGAGAAGTATCAATGAGACAAGGTCCCTACAGAAGTTCATCGAAACGGAACAATGTCCTGATGGGAATCCATCTTCGGTTGCGGGATCGACAATGGGATCAAAATTGGATCGGAAGTAACCGGTACAGATTCTCTTCTCTCAGCATTTGTTCTTGTACTGTACTAGTGCAGACTACTGGGACCGCGGGACCGCAATGCTTGTCATAGCTGACGACATTATATGGGTTATGTTCTGCAGCATATTGAGTTTAGCCAAAACACGGAAGACAAACAAAAGCGGCTAAGTTGCCGCATTTCGTAAACCCCCCCCGGCTTGGGGGGGACAACACGGTGTTGTGACCCGGAAAGAAGCGGGCCTGTCCCTGAACAATTGAGACTGGCCAGTGGAGACCCATTTCCAGCAAGCTCTCTTCCACGTCCCTCCCCTCCCCCCCTCTACATACTACTATTCGCACAGTCTTTACTCGTCCTCTCAGCGGTTCATCGACGGGAACAACAACTCCTGGAGAGGTCCGCTGCTATTTCGGTGCTCTAACGCCGAAGCGCATCACGCTGCCATCACGCACACAGAACTCGTGTTTTCCGCGTTGCGAGAAGTTGTCGAGAAACATCTCAACTCGTGCTTTTCTCGCCCTTTCCACCACCCAAACCCCCCCCACTTCAACCGTATTATTATACCTCTGGTTTTTTTGTTTTTTTTTGGTTGCCTATGCTCTACTGAAAAGAGGGCCCATGAACCGCACACCCTAAATGTCTCCTCCACCATCCGTCGCCAGCCTTCCCTTAGAACTGCTGGAAGAAATCGCTGACACGCTTGATCTCAATACCCAGCTATCGCTTTGTTGCGTTTCGAAAGTTTTTCATTCTTTGACTATCAAATCTATCTATCGTGTAATTTGCTTGGAATCTCCCTCGATCGTCGTCGCGTGTTGTCGCACATTGGCTAGTAACCGAACTGCTGCCGCTGCCGTCAGGCAATTCTCTATAACGTATACGTACGCTTTTTTCATTTCCCATTTCATTCAATGTACTTCTGCTAATCGAGGGGGGTGGCTCCATGTTTTCATTCAGGCCCGCTGCCCCATTTAGCGTTCATTACTTTGATTCATTTTACTCTATCATCCGAAGAGCGCTTCAACGCGCCTTTCATCTCCAGGAACTCAAGTTGTTGGTCTCCGACCCAAATTTTGTTCAAGTCCTTCTTCACACCCGGTTTCACTCTCTGCGGCACTTTGAATGTTACCTCCCGCTTACCGACTCTCTTATCTTATTTTTAAATAACCACCCAACTATAATCTATCTCCAAATCGCACCAAACGTACCCATAACTCCGTCGTCGTCGGACGTTGTCTTGCCTCAGGTCCGGCTCCCGAAATTACAATACTTCGTCGGCAACAGCGACTGCGTATCCGCTCTGGTTGCGGGTGCGTCGCTCCGCGCGGCGTTTTTATTCTGGGAGACCATCGACGGTGCATTGTCCGAAACGATCAAGTCCCTTGCACGTTCCAGCGGTGACACGATTAATCTCGTCAGTTGCCGAAGGCGCGGATGGAACCTCGACTTGATCCATCTCATCACAGTCTGGTTACCGGACATTTACGCTCTAATCATCACCAACCTCCTTTCCGTTGACTCGCGTCCGACCAAGGTGCGTTGGCTACGTCGCTCGTCGCTTCAAATAAATTGACCAGTTTTTTTTAATTTATTTTGCCTTTGAAAGACCTACCTTAACGCTATCGCGAACCTCTTGTCGAGGTTT
Source organism: Calocybe cyanea (assembly GCA_018851305.1). Lineage (NCBI taxonomy): Eukaryota > Fungi > Basidiomycota > Agaricomycetes > Agaricales > Lyophyllaceae > Calocybe > Calocybe cyanea. The sequence continues at coordinate 2,062 of JABCKL010016976.1, read as the reverse complement.
TCAATGCTTCGCCGACTTCATCTTCACTGTATCGACACGTGGAAAGTTAGCGACGTGCAAAGCAGCCTCGACGACGATTATACTACGGTTACGGCGTGGGGCGCGGCCTGCCCATCATTAGTCGAATGTATTCTCCCTCGTATGTCTCCACTCTGCTCATCTCGAACAAAGTCTCTCTCCTCTTTGCTCACGCGTTACACAAAAGACTCCGATGGTATGGTATGGATGCGAAGGCACGGCTTATGGGTCCCGGATCCGAATGACATTGAGGGTATCAAGTGGACCTATACAACGCTTTACTCGAATAAATACCCCAAATGGAGTCACCTTCTCGTTACTCACAAGAATAGGCTACACAATCAGGATGGGTATGACAATGGTCATGCAGTGCTAAAGTCATTACTCTTAGCTGAATTTTTGGACGAGCAGTAGAAAAAATACATCAACAACAGCAGTTAATTAGAAATAATACATTGAATTTATTTAATACATGATACAAGAGACTAACAAAAATAAAGCAATAAAATCTTCAATCCATTTGCTCGCATCTAAGACAATAGTCAAATGACCTGTCTCCAATAGCTTCAGCAAAAAGAAAGAAGAGAGGGGGTCCCCCGACGACACGAGCCAGTAGGTGCAGCGGCAAGGTCATCAAACACCGATGTTGCAAGCAGAGCATAGGGTATAGGGGCGGCAAAAATTAGATAACCAATAATGGGGGCGGTGCCCCCATAATAGTGGTTAAACTATTAAGAACAGATACTACACTTGATCTAAGCCAAAAGGCCAGAGTGGTAAAGAATCACGACACTTGCACGCGTTGCTTATATACCTGGCAGCCGCGCACGGACCACGCTGATGAGCCAGGATTTCACGTGAGCATAACGGGCGCTTGATTTCCCGCCCAATACTGTACTACAACGGATTTGACTATTGTGCTCGCGTTATACGCTATACGCGGCTGTCCTACGGTCTCTGTAACAAAGATTGTTACAGAAGTTTCGGTGATTTGATCGTTTCCTGACCCTCCACGATAAAATATCAAACCCTCGCCACTATAGGCTATCCGGAACCAATCAACTTGTTTGATATCTTGTCTTGGGGTGTTCATCAGGATCATGATATTCTCCTAGGCAAGAGGAGTTTTTGTTCTTGATTGAACGATGGATTAGGGTCAGTTACCCTCAGCGTTGACGTACTTGAGTTGCTGACAGTCCAATCTCTCCATCTTTCCATCCCTCTGAAATATACCTTATTATTCTCGTTTCATCGCTCCTGAAATTAGCGGCTTGATTGATCACTATATAGCCGGCATCTCTAAGTTCGAAAGATGTTGTAGACCTGTTGATCTGATAACCAACACCTTCGTACCCCGCAAAGAAATGGGTTAAATCTAGCTGCGTACGACAGAAGTTATGCTCAAACTCCATACTCGGAATTTCCACTAATAAGTTGTACAGATATAATACAATAATAAAAATAACAATCACCGAACCTTATTCCTCCATCCCTTCTTCCTTCTCCACGTCCATAGAATCGAGATCGCTTCTAACACCACCTACCGCCTCAATTGCCATACGTAGCTGCGCTGGCGATCCTACCAGATCAGCGTTCTCAACAAGCAAATCCACCGCCGACCTCCCACGAGCGCCCCCCGCTCTCTCCCTCTCCAAAAGCCGTTCTACTGCCCATTTCTTGTACCCTATCGTGCTTGTCTCCCATAGACGTTTAGCCGGATCAACGTGGGCGAGTGAAGCAAGTATGGAAGGATCAGGCGGTGGGAGGGAAGAGACTGTGGTGTACATAGCTAACAGCTTTGGCGGCAGTGTACCGAGGATATCTAGAGAATGTGATTGTAAGATCGAAAGCTTGTCTAGAGTTTCCTCTGCGCGACGGAGTTGCCACTTTGAGGCGCGGATAGCTTGTTGAAGTGTTCGTCGTAGCTGCCGGTGCTATGGAAATCAAAAGAAAAAGAGGGTTTTTACTCCAAATGAGAAAAAAAGAACACGTTCATAGATAACACACGTTATCAGCCTGTTTCCTAAGCTCTTCAATCTCATCC
>JABCKL010016975.1:0-11348 GCA_018851305.1 Calocybe cyanea | reverse complement strand
GAGGAAAGAGGTCATGTGTTTACCAAAGAAAAATGCATGAGAAATGGTTTAACAAGTTTCTTTCCATCTTTTTCTGGTGGAAACCAAATCCAGAGCCAGCAGTGATAAGGGGGAGAGGCCGTTCACGTGCGAAAATGATGGATGTGAAAAGAATTTCGAAAAGAAGCCGATTATGAAGAAACATATGGTTTGCCCATCTACCAAATACGAACCCCGGTCAACTTAGCTAATAACGTTTGCAGCGGGCATGCCGAGCGCGCAAGGGTGCATGTTCCTGATTTCGCACATTGAAGTCTTTATCTTCAATCCCGGGACTAATTTTGAGCAATCCATGCACTACGAGGCGGATCATCTCTGCAAGCTTGAGTTGTCGAGCCTTTTAGGCTTTCTTTTGTTGGAGACAAGTACTGTACATTATATTCACTTCAATCTTGTGCTGTGCGGCTGTAGTTATGTTAGTGAGCGCCAGTCGTTAGCATACTAGGTAACAAGCAAAGTGCAGATGTGGTGCTTAATGCCATGAGGTCCAAACTGACTTTATGAGTGCTTCCCTATCGTAAAAACTAGCCATCGCGTCGGTGTTGGTTGGTAATCACAGTACACTTTAGTGCATCTAACTTGAGATATCGAGAAAGCTGATACGCGCAAAAATTATGCGCAAGAAACTTGTCAGAAGCCCTTAGTCAAGATCGCGGGTACAAGACCGGAGATAAGCCCTGGAGTTTCGTCTGTGAGAATCGACACCAAGCTGGATATGCGGCGTCTTCCATCTAAACTAAACCAGCACAGAAAGTGAGACCATTACAACAGCACAAATCAGACCATAACACCCATCCTGAAATTCAGCTCTGGAGCCTGAGAAACGATCACAGAACTGAGGTTTGCAGTATCAGCATCGAGGAACGAGGAGTGAAAAGCTTATAGATTGTTACAAGCCATTCAATCCGCCTACGGACCATAACCGAACCAACTCAAAGTCAGTAGTTGGCAAGGGACTTGGCTCGAGGAGAAAAGCTTTACGGATTGAGCTAATTTCATAAATGGTGTTCATCGAGTATTACCGGATGTATCATTCGTCAACAAAGTGGCAGGTGTATTCCAGCTAGCGACGCTCAAGTGTGTCCGTTAATCCGTCTCTCTAAGACTGAGAGGTGTATGGATGGTAACAGAGCATGTCCGCCAGTGAACACGGACTTCTTTCGGCCAGAGCAAGACTGTTGTTGCTGGGCGTCGAGGGCAAGGTTATCGTAGACAGTTAATTCACATCTCGATAAGCTGGTCCTTCGAAATGAACTCGCGTGGATGAAAGCTGATGCAGATGAAGAATGCCACTCAACTACGGAAACGTGATCATTTGCCACGGTGTGAACCATCTGAACGCCATGATGCTTCTTGTTTCTCACTATCATAATGCTTCTGCCTCCTCACTGGCCATGGAACAAAAACACCTCTGAAGACAAAGAGAAGGGGCTTAGGAAAGGTATTACTGTTCTATCACATCTCGACGCAGTCCCACCGCCCATCCTTGTCCTGTCCGCGTTTACTCTTGGTGCCTTCTCCATGGCCTCGACCATGTTCGTCTACGCAAGATACGGCCGACGTTTGCGAAGCAGTGATTGGGTTACTCCTCAGTATTTTGCTCGTACTCGATGGATCAGAGGTGTGGTGACATCGTAAGCGCCTTTATCTTGTTGTTTCCCCCTGCCACGAGCTGTGAACTTTGGGGTCGGGAGTTGATTCTATATAAAACAACAGTGTTGGGGATGCGGACAACTTTCGACTCTATCACACGCCGCTATTCGGATGGCGATGGCCATTGAAGTTTAGAAAGATACCTGCCGCCAAAGGTACTTTACAGTCAGCCCCTTCTCCTTTGAACTTGTTCTCAATAAATTTTCATTTCTCTCTCTTGGAATGAAGACTTGAAAGATCAAACGCTACATATAAGAATTGCAGGTGTCGATGCTCCTGAGGTTCGTTTAACCTTCTCGTTTTGTTATCCTTGGGTAGAACACCATAACAGGGCTCGGTTTCCTTTCCCATAGGGAGCGCACTTTGGTCGTCCAGCTCAGCCTCATTCAGCTGAGAGCCTCGAATGGTTACGTACTGCGATTCTTGGCAAAACCGTTTACTGTCAGCTACTCCGTCGAGACCAATATGCGCGCATAGTACGTTTACCATGGCCCTTACGTCTTGTCTCATAGTACTGTCGGAGCAGGTCTCACATGTGACGCTTCCACCGCGCATATTACCCGGTTCAATTGCATCCGGCGAACTCCTCGCAAAAAAAATGCTTGATGCGGGGTGCGTTACAACCTATGAACAGGTAATTTTCCGTCCGTTTAGCTAAATAACCCCCATTACAAGTCCTCTTGATCTAATTCAATCCTTTCATAACCTCTTTTCTGGTCATTAATGTTACTGATCGGCACCATCTTATTCAACAGTCAGGCGCAGAATACGGCAAATGGGGAAAAGAGGCATTTTTGCAGGCGGAAAGGGCAGCAAGGTGCGTCACACAATTTGGCACCATCTGCGTCTCCAAAATTAAAAAAATTCAAATAAATAGAGCTGCCCGTCGCGGCATGTGGGCGACCGGAGAACTCAGCGAAAGTCCTGCCGAGTACAAGCGGCGGTATGCGAACGCAGCTACACTAGAGGAGGCGGAAGCTGCGCAGTCCAAGCAGCGCGAGGCTAAAGTGGGGACAGATCAGGAGCAGAAAGGGTGGCTGAGAAGGTGGTTGGGACGTTTCTAGGTCGGTCAAAGGGGTGACGCCTCGTATGTATGTCTTCCAAGTTCCCTGTTATCTCAGGAGAGGTGGAGTGTGATAGACCCTGTCCAAATTTCTGTGCAGAATTTAAAGAGCTGACGTCATACTGGTTTTAGGGATTAGACTATATACATCTGACATTTATGTATATCCCAGGCAATCTAGCCTCGACACGACCTGGACAAGTACGACTGATTCCTGCCCACGAATGGACTACTTGTGTGTAGTCATGACAAGAGTGCGAACACGCTCAAAGATGAGTGCGTATGGTGTAGTAATTTTGAACATTACTTCAGGAATGGATCGAGACGAGTATCTTGACTGCTAACTAGTGGGTTCTCTTATGGTGTATATTGATACCCCGACACTCTCGCCTTGGCCTAGCATACAAGGTCGTAACGATGCCTGGGGGAATGGCGCCGGGATAGGTACTGACGGAGGCACTGCAACGGTTTCTGGTTCTGCTACTGCAAAAGTGTGGCAGTGAGACGGCCTGCTCGAGTTTGACTGAAGATGTGAGATGGATTTGAGCTGTTGAAACTCCTCGTAAGCCGCTCCATGTTTACAATCAGCTTTTCGAGACTAGGCATTGTAAAACATAAAATACAAGTTCGCCAAACATCGCCATAGATGATAAGTTAATCGCAGTCATTACGAGCAAAGATACCCTTTGTTTGATAAGGGGCCCAAACAGCGATAAGTGCCAAACTAATCTAGATCTCCATATCTGTCAACAACAACCTCGCTCCTTTCAAAATTAGACCGAAGCCCTATTTCTTCAGACGAATTGCCCCGTGACTATCTCGTCACCTAGGAATGAAAGAATGTAACATCTGAGAAAGATCGAACTGTCATGACTGGCATGCCGCGTTGAATTAAACGCATTTAGATACAGCCTTACTACTGTCTGATGACCACGACTGTGTGGGCCTTTGGCATCATCAGATGTGTGGTGAAAAGTTTATTCGTCTTGGGCGTCAGATGCGTGGTCACAAACTTGAGGTGCAAGTGCATCAGATATAAGTAACTCCTCTGAGCGTTAGATGTAAGTAATTCCTCTTGGGCGTCAGTTGTGCAGTGACGAAATGATTCGTCTTTGGCGGGATCAGGTGCGTGGTGACAATCAAAGTAAGCACTTCTCAAGTGACCGGGATCCCATGCTAAATATTAATATATCTTCTCTAAACAGACGACTATCCCTCAAATGGGACGGCATATCAGGTATAGTACCATGTCAAACTGGTGGATAGTCGTCTTCAGGGTTTTCAGCCTCCTTTCTAAGATGATACGAAAGGGGAAACATTTTCTGATCACGGAAGGTGCTCTGAAGAGTGGGTGTCAACGGCGACTCGTCAGCAGAATCTGGGAACCCAGCCGATGCCTACAGCACCGGCTAGCGTCAGTCTAGCGTCCCCAAATGTTGCCGATGGCCGCTGTCTTGTTCTAAGGAAGGACCCCGGAACTCGTACAAGTTTTGGCCCAACAGCCCAGGCGCGCATCGGAGCGGCCGTCATCTGGGAACCAGGCTGAACGCAAAATCGGACAGACTTTGCTTATTTTGGTCCGGACAAAACTCACCCCAAATCGACCAAATTTCCGGGCCGGCATCATAGTCCAGACCTCGGATTGGGGCCGGCCCGAAATTTTCGCAACAAACTTCTCCGAACGAAAAATTGCGATTTCAGCCCAATAATCGTTTTTTTTTGGTCGGCTTGGTCCCCAGGCCTACTTCTTGTCCAATTTTTCGGACTTGCCTCTATTCGGAAGATTGTTTTGGTAGAGATGAGTATATCCAGCCCCAGATCTTCACTAAGTACTATCCACCTTTCTTCCGCTTGGTGAGCATCTGCACCGCCATTTTGAAGTGTGCACCATTCCTTCAAGGGGTTCATATAGGTAAGATAGTCCCCTCGGCTGATCAAAGCCAAAGGAAATTCACGAGGCAAAATATGAGCAAAAGTTATCAGTAAACCGGGAAAAGTCATATGAGGACTCATGAGCCTGCCTAGATACAGCTAGATACCGTATGGGGGATCTAGGCACGCTCAAAAGGCTTTACGAGCTTCACAATGTTTTTCCTGATTTAGTGATGCAAGCGCGAGTTTTGACTGCTTGGGCATGCCCATCAGGTGAAAGAACTATGGCCCAAACCTGATGGCTCTTTTCCGAATCCTGGGCCCTTTCTTGTTTGATTTCCGGGCCGGCCTCTGAGCCAATATTGAATAGTGACTAGTCCGAGGAACATTCAGCATTGTCCACTTGCACGTGCGGGACCCGGATACGGTTGACTTCTCTGGGGTCTTACATAAGTCACACACCACATTTAAATTGCCAGCAATCTCAGGGTCTTGGCACACTTATGCTGTCGCGCAGCCTGGGTAGCTAGTACGTCTGTACGACTGGCTACACCATTCATTCACATCATCTTCAGTAGTCAACTTTTTCTTTCTTTGCTAGCCATGGAAGCGCTCAAGGCTCGACCCAGCGCTAAGTCCAATGTGGCGAATCTCGTTCATATAATGATAAAGCTTGACAGACATTTTTCTCGGGTTGTTTCGTTAACTTCAGCCTGCGATCCTCTTTGATCCAAAATTCCAATGAGCTATGCGAGCTTCATGCGCAGTGTTACCAAAAGGCAAAAGTTGTGAGACATGGGAAGTTTGAATAAGTGAGCATGGCCTACATGTAGGCCTGGGGGGTGATCAGACACCGTGAACCAACTTAATCAAGGCCCTGAATGTCAAGGCATGGGCTTGTGTAAAGGAGATCACCTTGTATATCGTAAAAGAGCAGATGCTCCTGCGAGTAAATCACTGAAAAATGTGCAAAAGCGTAGATAGTGTTAGAAATGCTGTCAATGGTATCTCTAATGGTGTTTTTTCTAGTGAATTCTGCGCTAGGAGCTGGTAAATAGAGTCAGCAGACTGTAGGAAGCAATTGACCCGGCTGCATGGCAAGAAAGTAGTTGCAATCAAAGGCAGAAAAGGCAAAGATCAGCTACCAGACAATGAAGGGACGAGCTCGCCGAATATAGAAAGAAATCATAGGCTTGGGCAACGTACTCCATGAGAGTACCTCCCGTTTAAGTGACTGGGTCTAACCACGCAGATTTATGTTGCAGTTTCGTGATAATTTAGACAATGCCCATACTCCGGATGGGACGGGAACTTGAACTAACTGGAACGGCCCGTTACCGTGGAAGAACAAACGCTGGTTGTCAGTCTCACAGGTGTCAAAATGGTAGCAGATTTTTTGCCTTAATAGGCCATCCCGATGCTGTCAAAAAGCGGAAGGACCCTGCTCGTCCACCGTAACCGGATCACCCTTTGCGGTATATTCCAACCATGATGACGAACACTGCGCCAGGGCGCAGTTGATCAATCTGTGAGTCTTCTCCACGATACAGATATACCAAACACCACAGCGTTGCAGTTTTAAGTTCCATGCGATTGATCTGAGAGCATATAAGACCAGTCGTGGCCATTTCTTGACAGGAGACATGCAACCCTCCAAATTCCTTACAGCACTCCTAGACAGACTTTGCCTCGTCCTACTCCTTTGTTTGCCTGCCATATATGCTACGCGGGCTGCCGGTGTCATTCAGATCTTAAATGCTGGTCAAATCCATCCCAGCGTTTACTGGTCCACTTGTTGTGCCATACCGCGGCCAGAACCAGCCCATTTGAACCGAGTCATTGAAACATCCTCCATAACGCCTGCGGATGTATTGGAGCAAGTCGACAGTCCCTCATTGGGACTCCAAATAGCATGGGGGTCTTTTATATCAAAATGCTACGGGAGTTGGGTCGCTATTTTTGGTGTTGCGTCTACACTTATCATGTCAGCCTTTGAACGCTTGGTCTTATGCCAGCAGAGGCAAGAATATGCCGTTACTCATGTCTTTCCGATAGGGCTTCCCTTGCTGCACTTCAGGTCCTTCACGATCCTGTGTCTCGAAGTTTTGTCTACCTCTCAATGTTTCGGGCCGCCTCAGCCATCGGATTTTCTGTTATGCTCCTTGAATGCTTCCGTAGTCCCGAAACTCGGACAGAGCTATTTGCGAAAGCTTGGCTAGAGGTATATATAAACATTTATCGTCTTCTTCATCTAAATTGTGCATAATCAGAGCATCAGGGAGCAATCTGCCATATCCGGACGCTGGGTAATTTTTTCATTACCTGCGGTATCCCTCTCCTGGTGCGCCAAACTTTGTCGCTAATTTTTTTAAATCACTCCGGTAACAATTATAACATTTATATCAGGGGAGCAATATTTTTTCTTGTGGCATTAACATCCTCCGTGTTCTACAGCAATAACACGGATGAATCAACTCCACAATCGGCCAGTTTTCTATCTAAACTTTCTACTATTTTACTCGTTGTCGCACATCTCATCGGTGCATACTGTATCTTAGCAAACGTCAGAAATGTCTTAGAAAGGTCTAGGGTCATTCTAGGCGTATTTGCTATAGCTTAGTGGCAGATGCAGCAACGATTCTTGCTCTCTGCTCCATTCAAGTATAAAGTCACATTAGGTAGCTGTTATTTTATCTCGTACTTATGGAAAACATTCACAGTGTTATGGTACATGTCATTTTTTAACCCCGAGAGACGTAAGCGTGTCTACTGAAGGTCTATTCATCCAAGCCCTTTGACCGGCCGTGGAAGCATTCTTGCGCGTTGTCAGGTCATCCAGGGAGTTAGGATATCTCTCAAAATTTCTGTTCATCGCCAGTTGAGCAGTTCCTAAATCTTCCAAATTTTTTTTTCATGTATTCTTATTTACTCAATGCCATGATCATGATGTGCCAACTTCGAGTTGATTTGTTGAATTGCGTCCGTTTGCTCTGACAATACTTTGAGTAAGCGCCACGCTCGTTCTGAGCTCAGTCTTGTGCTTACTCCAAAGATATTGCTTGAACTCAAATGATGCGATTGGTACGGCATAGAGGGGCTAATTGGACGACTAGCAATTAGAACATCCGTACAGACACTGTCTGTCTCTCCAAAACGGTGGAAAATTGAAAGGTTGTGTGGGAAATTGAATATGCTGTATATCGACTTGCATAAGACGGAAAGCGAAGAGACAGAAAAGAGAACGCAATGGAGCAGCAAACCTAATGGTTAGACGCTAGGCAATGGACTAAATGGACGAGATACAACGAAAATGGGTATTACTGAGGCCGGGTCACAGGGAAAACGTTATGAGTCTGGGCGATCAAACATGGGAAGCAAAAATCCTATATTATCTCGCTTTTGGCGCGCATCCCGTCTGAACATTCTGTATTCCAATGACGGTCAGAAACGTCTTGGATCGATGTAAAGTTATTCGACCTCGTAATCAACGTCGTCATGCCTGACCATTGCTTGGCATATCTGTCGTTGTCTAGTGGCAGATGTGAATAACAGTCCCTGCTTTCAATTCGCTTTTGTATGCTCTTTGCGCTGTTCAGATTTTAAGTTGCACCAGATAAAATTTATGTTTTATCGCACTCGAGAAATCAATATGTTAATTTCATTTCTCAACCACAGCGGACGTATTTGTGGTCTGTTTTAGGCTATTCATTCAAATATTTTATCAGGAAGGGGAGGCACACTTGTGTCTCCCTAGACCAGCCACAAAGCTGAGACACTTTATGTTCATAGCTTGTGGAGCCGCTTTTAAATCTGCCAAATTTTCGCTGTTTGCCTATTTTCTTACATGGTGTTTTGCTTGCTGGACCAACTCCGAGTTAAGCTATTGCACTGGGATCGTTCTCCGTGAAATTTCCTGAAGGTACCTTGCTCGTTCTGAACTACTGTACTCACTCTCACCAAAGTTCTTTTTGGACCAAACATTATGCACGAAATATTGCATAGACGGACCGGATTGAGGATCAGAGATCAGAGCCCTTCCCACATATATTATCCATCTCTTCAATAAGATAGAGAGTAAAGGTTGTATGAGAGGCTAGGTATACATTTATCAAGTGAAAAGCGAGGAGTTGAGAAGATTGTGCGAGAGGCTGGGTATATATTTATTAGAGGGAAAGCAAGTCGATAGCTAGTAGAAAGAGAGCGATTGTTCAAGACATCTAAATCATGAAAATCGAGCATGATATACCACTCGATCAGACTGGGTATCAACAAACGAAGAAGCATTCCCGACATCATATGTTGCACTATTGCGGAGAGGCCGGGTCATTGGGAGCAGGGGAGCCATCAAGAGTCTGGACAACTTGGCGTTTGACACTCTGAAACGTTGCTAAAGCCCAAGCGAGACAAAAAAAATCCGCAAAGCAAGATGCGGTTATGATAGATTTGGGCGCCACACCGATAGACTCTGATGAGACACCGTGCCACAAGGCAGAGGCCAGAGCGATCAAAAAAGTTGTCGCTCCCCTATGAATAGTTTTAACTACTATAATAGGACGAGCTAGCTAACGGCATATGACCCACCAGCAGACAGCCACAGCAGGAAGCGAGAGGATCACTGCCTGCTTGGATACGGCAGATCCCTGTTGTTTGTCAACGTCCTGAGCATGGATTAAGCAAGTAGTCTGATGTTCGGGGAAAAAAGGGAAGGCCAATATACCTGGAACCAAGCATCTGCAAATCGACCTGTCAGACTTTGGCTGTTACAAAAAGTCATCAGGTGCATGGCAGAGCATACAATTGCCGAAACGGCACGAAACATTGAGAAGTAGATCAAAGAGCGGGTGAATGGATCGTGGGCCATCTGTAAGGCAGGTGGGGAAGCCCTGGATAGCGCCAAAATTTCATGAGTACGAATATGTTGCGGTTGAAGTCTGAGACCCGACTCACATTAAGAAAGTAAACGAGACGCCAGCTATTGTAATCCACTCTCCCCTACGTCGCGTCAAGAAAGCTTCCCATTCAGTCTGGAGTTCCTCGAGTTGGCTTATGGGGAGCCTTGTCTCATCTGGGTGGCTAGCGAGTAGAGTGAGAACGGGAATAGCTTGGTTGGCATAGTACACAGGCAGGTAGAAAAGCATAAGCTGCATCAAAAGGTAGAATATTCTGGTCAAAATTGCGGGACACTCGTCGATGTCCATGTTGGATGTGAGGTACTGGCTCTAAGTGAGTTGGTAGCCAATCCGTAGATTATATAGTGCTATGCACAAAAGGCTGTGGTCAGTGATTGCTGAGGCGATGACATCTACATAGGGCAGTAAATCTGCCACGTGGGCTGCTTCCGTCTCATTCGAAAACTCGACGTAACCACCAACAGTGTCAAACCCTCAACATAACAATTCATTTGCCTGGTTGCAAAGGTAGGCTCCCTCTGGTCTTTTTCTGTGTAAATTTCATAGACCAAGCGACCGTGCGGATCCAACCAAAAATAGATCTCATCAGCCATATGAGTGGTACTGACTCCGTCGCCTCTCGGCTGCGAAGGAAGCTTAATTATTCAATCCCTAGCAGGTTTAATTCATCGATGTTTTATAATCGGGATCTTAGATACCATCCTGATTGCTGGCATTGCCGTGCGCAGTTACCAGCGTCTAGAGCTACCACAGCTTCAACGAGAGAACCCGGAGTGTCGATTCCAGTTTCTTATTTTTTTAGTAGTTTGGGTTTGTCAAATTTGTCCCTAAGCGTGGCGAACAACTACGTTGGTACCTCTATGGGCGGTGATCGCTAACCGCGAGAGGTTACTGTCTACCGATTGTACAACGTTAGCGCACGTTTTCACTGGATCGGGTCTGTTGTGAATCCCTAATAAGCTTGGCAAGTCAGACGCCCAGCGATTTATTTGATATCGGAATGCTATGTGGCGTATTAAAGCGGTGATCAGGTACCCCGGTCACAGTATGTGTCAAATCTCGATCATCCACATGGTTTTCTCCACTCACCGACGCGGAAACAAAGCGTCTTAAATTACTCGAGGTAGATAACATCTTCTCTGGGGGAAAAATAAATAACATTCGGGGCTTTGTAACGCAGTGGTAAGAAGCGGGGCAAAATTTGATCCCTGAGCGCCTGTGAGGAGAGCCTCTGAGCAAGGACTAGGTGCGATTAAAAAGCAGCCATGCGGATGCGCTTAGATTGTTGACAATATCGCCAACGTATCAGGGTGCGAGTCAAGGTGGAGCAGTCCGGTCCTGGGGGCAAGGATAGTGGACGGTGCGATACCAATCGCTGTCAATCTATTCAGCGGTATGTAAACCCACCTGTCTACATATGATTAGACTTCACAGATTAAATGAATTGATTAAAGTAATTTGGTATGTCATCGTTGCCATGCCGTATCATCACAACAACAATCAAAATGTCTTCGGACGCAGCTTCAAGCCTTCGGATTCCTAGTTACGCATTGGCAAACAAGATACGCATGTCAAAACTCCCTCAATTACTTGACAGGATAGACATCTACCGTTGACCATCCCACTCAGGTCTATTTTTGACAGGAGATGCCAAACTTGGCCTTCTCCCGACCTATACCTGGGGTCCTTGACACCGCTATGTAGTAGTTATGTAGTGTGATGTGACACGGACTTCACGGACTGGAATGTCGAGCTTGTACCAGTTCAAGTGTTCCCACGACCCAGATAGTGGTCACACATTGTTTGCGTTC
>JABCKL010016973.1:0-11424 GCA_018851305.1 Calocybe cyanea | reverse complement strand
TTGATGTGCGTGACATCGGATAGGGATATCGATTTGTTGAAGTGTCGCTCGTTTGTTGTCTCTCAACGGTTAGCTTCCCTCCGACCTCGTGCTAGCTAATGGGTGGCTAAATTGAATTTTGCCTCAGGTTTACTGATGAAGATGTGGTGTTAGTGGATTTCAAAGAGGCGTTGAAAGATGTTGTTCGAGTAATGCGCCCTTTTGTTCATTGGTATGGCCCCTTTTTTTCTTATACGCGCTCTCGAGCGGAAACAGACAGAGGGGCTTACTCTTTTTTTCTGGTAGCTTGAACGACATGATGACCGTTAACGCTGGACAAGAGTCCGACGACGAGGATGGAGATCAAAGCGTGGAAGAGTAAACCAACACTATGTTGTAAGATTTATGTATGATATCGTTGCTATCTAATTTTAATAAATCTTAACGCTTTATATCTGGTTCAATCTAACATTAAGAGTATCCCATTATACTGACTGGACATATTTTCTACTTCTACGGGACGAACGATAGAATACAGAGCAATTTCTGGGTTTCCAGATTGCTACCGCCAGATGCGTGATTCGTCAGATAAATTTTTTCGGATGTAACAGGAGATGGCAACTCTACGTCGCCCGCCTGATGCACCCATCTATTCCTCAGGGCGGGCGACTGAGTCAGAAACAACCAGAAAGTTGCATGCCACCGTTTTTCCGAAATGAGTTCCTTCAGCGACGATGGAAAAACAACAGATGACTTGAGTTCAAAGGGGTCCATTACGGATTCTAAAGATGGCTGAAAATTACCCGCTTTATGAAGAAACATTGTAAAGAAACATTTAACTGAAAGCCGCAAGAAACGCTCTTTTTTTTTTTGCTGAGTTGTGTTCGTTTACTGCGTCATGTCGCTAGGACGTCACTTGTATGAACATTCGACTCTTCCTTGCAGACCTTGGGATGGATCTAGGTCCAGACGCTCTTAGTGCCCTCCAGATTCGCACCGGGTTTGAACATTAGATTATTCTTCAAGGGAAGCAAGTGGAAGCAAACTTTAGTAATACCAAAGTAAGCTCTGATACGAGATGACTATCGGTGTCTGGCGACTAGAGATTCGGCTTATGCTTATAAGAAAATGTATCGGATGCGGGGAAAAGAGCGTCAGGTACACAACACTAGCCCATATTCTGCAAGATTTAATTTTCTTTACCGAAGGTGGCTTTTAGACGGTAGCTGTAATAAGTTTGTGCCATCTACTTGCGACATGCGCTCTCAGCTTTGGCACATATTGCGTGTTTTGAGGAGGCTTCAGGCTAAGCTTATGTCGGCACCTCCTCAGAGTTTTGTTTGGTACGATGTCTGCTTTCCGGTATTGAATAGCTTTGGGCGGACTCTTGTAACATTCTGCGCTTCCGCGTACTTCATTCAATTTTCGACTCTGCGTGGGTCATTACCATGTAGCAAAAACAATATTCGGAGGTTACAACTGGGATATACAGTAGACAGAGCGATTATTCTAATCCCCCTGACAGAGAATCTTTCCGCAAAAGATAACTTGAATCGTGTTTATTCACAACCCTGTGGCAGAAAGTGCAATAAGTGGTTTTGGGTGCTCAGTCACGGGAGTTTACATAGATCCTCATTGTTGACTGACGCAGAGGACATTTCTTATCACAAATAGCGTCACAATCTCCTGGTCAAATTCTATTAGTTAAATCTAATGTCAGATTGCAATAGCCGAGTCACACACTGCTTCTTCCGTTCTTGCAGATTCTTCCACTCCTTCCGCCTCTTCCCTGTGGACAATTCTATATCTTCTTCGGAATCTTCATTTTCATCCTGACCATGCTCTTCATTGCTATCCTCTTTGGACTCTTCATTGTCATTTTCTTCGTAATCTTCATCATCATCTCTTGTCTCTTCCATTTTTTTCCATGTCTCGTAAAATAGTTCCCATACTGACAAGATATTTGTAGGTGGCCGAGGCACGTCCTATAGCGTTCACCAAAGTAAATAAAAAGGATGGACAGCTTGCAAGAATAAGCCAACGAAAAGGAAGCCGAGCAACGCACTCTGAGCCGCTCTACGACTGTCCCTATCTTTTTTCGGATGAGTTGCCGGACTGTAGCAGGTTTATCGTCTTTGATTTGAAGGTCGAATCCTATATTTAACATATTTGGTGTGTTTTGCAAATCTAATTCTTATAAGTTGATATACTTCATCACATTGCTTTGTTTTTTAGGCCTTACCTGAGAATGTTAGGTTGGAATCGAGAGCTCGGAGATACATTTGCACATTGACCACACCGGATGACGCATATATATGCGTAGAAAAAAAAACTCTATGATAGCTAGACGCGTCATATGCATGTCTCGTGAGTTTTTCCAAGTGGCAGTGAGCAAGGCGTATATGTCGGATCTCTTGATTGGCGAGGAGCTTGCCGCATTGTTTCGTGGCGCCCAACAATCGACAGATATTCCAAACCAGAGTGGACAGGCTTTCTGGCAAGCAGTCCGTCTGGTTAAAGTATGTATGTAGTCCCCACAAATCGGGAGAATTACGCTCCGTGGAAAAGGTTTGTGCCACAGTACTTACACCTGGTGCTGCTATCTCTTCTAATCGAGGTCTATCAACACATTTCCGGGACAAAAAGCGTACGGAGATCGAGTCGTAAAGGGTGGTCAATTCACTAATTACGCCACGAGGGGGAGGTACAGAGGCCTGAGGTGGAATGTTCAGAAAGCATAAATGCCTGATGGGCGAAAGTACAACATCACCTCAAGCGACTTTATCACCGCATCGATAACCTGGGACAATTTGGGCCCAAGCACCTGGATAGTTGCTTGTAACAAAGGCTCCCATGTAGACGGGTTAGTGCATCTCAAACTGCCGACGACTTGACTTTTATCCGAAACATGATACCAGTTGTTCATAAAGTATCCAAGGAGATTTTCCATAAGGCGCGGGTTGTCCGTATACGGAGAGTAAACTTCATCTTTATAATTCCAATGGAATCTGAGATGGATAGCATTTAATCAATGTTCGTTATTATAACCGAGCCGGACTTGTACCTGGAGCAACCTTCAGGCAAATGCCTCTTATCAGAGAAGCTATATAGGACGTATGTTAGTCAATCGGTGCTCATTGCCTCGATGAGCAAGATGGTGATGCCTTACATAGTCTTTAAACGTGAAGGGCCTATATTGATCATTGAGCTCGAGAACAATCTCCAACAGTTGATGATGATATCGCTGTAATATTTCTGTCCATCTATATATAGCTCCCCAGCTCGCTGTTTGCTGAATAAAAAGTCTCCAAGTGAGGCATGGGCTGGACGGATCGGGCCTTTAATGGTATTTTTAAAGTTGATAGACGTAGTACCGGACTTAAAATGAAGTAGCGAGTGTAACCCTCGCAGGGCAAGCAAAATTTCCCCAGCCGGGAGATCTAGCAGCAGCTCCATCTCAAGAAGTCCGTAGCAGCTACCGGGTGAACGGGACAGAAGTATAAATCCGAGTACCTTTTTCAGGATATTCCGCCGGGGATTCCTGGATATAATTTGGGTGTATAGTTGATCCAGCTCGGCAAACGCCATGGACCCTGAATTTGGGGTTAAGACTTCCTCTAGACGCTCGATTGGCGAAGAATACTCTTCGTCGACGAACTTGAGAATTGTTGAGGCATAGATAAAATATCCTCCAGATTTATCCACGATATAATCAACGACCTTGCTTGAGGGCCAACGTTTTTTGACCGTTTGCATGATCGCGGAATGACGCTCTGCGACGCGTATTTTCTGAAAGCCCCTCCGAAGAAACAAACGGATATTCTCTTTCGCCTCGTAATCTCCATACAACGACACAACATGACACTGTTTCCCCGTTATATTTGCGCTGTCAAATGCTGTTTTGATATGCGGTTCGGGTCGACTGACGAGCAAGATGTACAGGGGGAGGCGATGCTTCCAGACCAAATCAAATAGAATGCTGAGTAGTTGGCTTTGATTATCGTTTCCATCGCACTCATCGAGGCCGTCGACGACAATGAGGAAGGGCGAGTCATTTTTAGACAACGGCAGAAGTGGTTCGACGATCAGATCCTTTGCTTGCACCTTCATGGACGCATGCGCAATCATAGGCTGTTTTGTTATAGCCTGTCTTATGCGATCCTTCAGCATTTCGGAACATGAGCTCGCCATATGAAACGCAACAGTAGACATGAAACGATCCACTCTCCCTCGCCAGCTATTCCCCCGGGAGAAGAAGAAGCTCGCAGCCAATGCTCCCTCGCCTGCGGATGATTCGCAGATTGTTTGGGCGATCGCTGATTTGCCAGCACCTGCAGGCCCATGCAGCCACATAATGCTTCCGTGGTCGCTCGTCCGACGTTGTATCCAGGATGTGATCCGCTCGAGGATTGTCACTCGAGTACCAGGCTCACAGCGCGGTGGAGGATGTCTCTCTTGAGAATTGTATGCTGCGCCTGTCGCAATCGTTTGATGCAAGATCTGGAGCACTTTCGGGATGTTCGTACTGCTTTAGCAGGCAAGCACAAGGTTGTTGATACTCACGAGGATCCCCTTGAGTTGTCGTGTCCGTCATCGGGCATTTGTAGTTGATAACATGCTGGGCTCCTTCAAAATATGGCATTACGATCGGCGGGGGGATACAACGTCCTGGTGTATGCGACTATCACGAGTCCGCGTTCTACAGCGTTGCATCGTGACAGTGCATCAAGGCTGTGTCATGACAGGCTGTGTCATGACAGGCGCCCAGCTAAATAGACGGCTACCAGAATGCAGGGACCGGAAATGATGGAAAATGCGTGTTTCCTGCACAATGTAATTGCAAGAAAAGAAGCACTCAACGTAGACCGGCTCCCGAAATCCTGACTCCCAGTGAGATGTCAGGTTATTCGATTTCACTATCTTTTAACGCGAGATAATTAAATCAAATTATGGATAATTGTAAACAATTATATCTAATTATGGTGGTTGGAGGACTTAGGATCATCTTATGTTTTAAGTAGTAAGAGATCTTATATTATTTGTTGACTCTAGACATAATTAGAGGCAATTTCGGCCGCTTCTAGAAACACTGCAACACTGGCTTCATAGGCCGAAGGATGTCAGCTTCTTCAACCGATGTCAAGTTGACTGGCATTGAGCGCATATACAAGGTTGATAACTCCTGTGAACAGGCTCTCGATGTGCTTCAAAGTGCATTTATTTTGCTCATTTCCACCAGGAAAACAGTCCGAGGCTGGGTACACGTAGATATTGAGCACTAACAGCTGTCATGTAAGATAATACTAGATAATGATGATAGACGTACCAGACTGAAAATTATGAGTATACAAGATAATATGCCATTAAATAATTAGCATGGCCCACCATAATTATGCAAAAATTATCATGTCATTTCATTATGCCTCATTCATGATAATCTATGGTCATATACTGATAATCTACATTTCATTCTGGAACCAACTGTTCATTTAGAGATACCTTGACTGCAGTAAATATTGAGACATCATCTTAAACCAATATTTATTTGTACATTATTACATATTGTTGTAAAATAACTCAGTCGTATATAAAAGCGACTCTGTTTGTGTATAGTACCTGTTGTAAAATAACTACAATGGTATGAGTCAATAAAGAGAATAATCTGTCATGGAAAAAAATATATAACCCACCTCAGTCATATATAAAAGCGACTGAGGTGGAGATCTGTCCTGTCCAAGCTTTACCATGTATAAACTGTACAGTAGGAAGGAAAGGTGTCCATAATAGATAATATTTGAAAAAGTCTTTGGTGTGGCGCTGTACCACATGACCAATGCATACCTGACGCACAGTATACAATCCCGCTTACAACACTCCCCTGGACTCATGTATTGCATCAGTCAGTGCAGAGTCAAAGCGCCAGACAAATGGCATGGTGAGCTGGACATGGTAATGGTTTGGTAAATATGTCAGCAAGATTTTTGGCACTAGGAATGTAGTTGAATCTGATGTCTCCATCCTCGACGTGTTTGCGAATAAAATGATGCTTAACATCAATATGCTTGACACGGTTATGGTTACATTCATTGGCAGCAATGGATATGGCTCCATTGTTGTCAGCATAGATTAGACCCAGTTTTGGCTGAGGGCACTTGATCTCCACAAGAGCTGAATACATCCACAACATTTGCTCTACCACTCGACCCATTGCCACATATTCCACTTCTGTAGTAGACGTAGCAACCGTGGGCTGATATTTTGCACCCCAGCATGTCAGTCCTCCCGCCTGAAGGAATATGTGCCCCAAGGTGGATCTCTGAGTATCAACATCTGCTGCATAGTCAGTGTCCACATATCCTACAGGGGTCACTGTCTGATGCTCTTTACCCCCATATCTAAGTCGGTAGTGAAGAGTTGCCTTAATATAGTGTAGGACATGCTTCAGCGCCTCCCAATATGCAAGACCCGGATTGTTTGAAAATTGGCTGAGAGAGGCGACTGCAAAAGATAGATCCAGTCTTGTGCTGACCTGAGCATACATCACAGCTCCCAGAGCCTCACAATATGGCTTGTCCTGCATCTGTGCG
This sequence comes from Calocybe cyanea, assembly GCA_018851305.1. Taxonomy (NCBI): domain Eukaryota; kingdom Fungi; phylum Basidiomycota; class Agaricomycetes; order Agaricales; family Lyophyllaceae; genus Calocybe; species Calocybe cyanea. The sequence continues at coordinate 4,858 of JABCKL010016973.1, read as the reverse complement.
CGCTCCTCATTAGTTGTGGGTGATTGAGATTTCTGCAAGATAATCCCTGCTGGCAGCAGTGTGTACTTTGGCGCACAGTCTGACATCCCATACCTCTCAAGTATCTGCTTCAGGTACTCCTCTTGGTCCATAGTCAGCATCTTCATGCTTCTGTCCCTCATCACCCGTATGCCCAACACAAACTTGATTTCCTCCAGGTCCTTGATTTCGTACTTCTCCTCTAGTCCTTTCTTTGCCAGTTCAGCCTCTCCTGTTGACATGGACATGCTGGATGTGTTGTCTGTATATGTGCTTGTAATGGTCATATCTTCATTTCTCTCTATCACATGTACTGATTGATCTGCCCTGGACCTTTCATACCCCTGCCTCTGCATGTCCTTGTCAAGCATCTTCCACCAATTATGCGCTCCATCCATTGTTCCATAGATGGCCTTATCAACCAGTGCCACCAGTTCCTTTTTCTCCTCTGCCACAGCCAACTCAATATCCTCCACCTGATCACCTCCCCTGATATCGACTTGGAACACCTTCTCTGATACTTCATATCCCTCAGGCTGCTCCATTAATACGGGGACCTGGTTGGGTGCATTGAGGTATGCGCTCGAGTAGTCAATCTGCCATATCTCCCAGTTCTTGACTGTCCCCAGTGCTAGATTAATCCGCAACAATTCATACTTGATGACAGAGGCGTAGATTGCGAAATAATTGACGCCAGGTATCTGAGAAAAGCCCTTTGCGACCAATCGTGCTTTCCTCCCAATAACCTCCCCGTTCTCATTGTATTTCAGTGCGAATGTCCAGTGATTCTTCATTGTTTGTGCCTCCTCCAGTCTTTCCACCAGTGTCCACACCTTCCTCTCTGCCATTCTTGCCATTTCTTGATCCATGGGCGCTTTCCACACATCAGGCCTATCATGGCCTCACTGTAAGACTTCGGAATCCATGCATCCTCATCAACTTGTTTGACGTGCACCACGGTAGCTAATGCCCACTGTTGTCCAGCATTTGCAGCTGCATTCACATCCAGTTCTGTCTCCCTTGCATTCACTGCAGCCCTTGATGGGATACAATTGCATGTAGATTAACAAGGTTCTGCTATGGGTTCATTTTGTGCTGGCGGCTGGACATTGTTGTTTATGGGGGGTTCGCACTGATCATTGTTTATTGCAATCACGTCGATCATGGGATCAATTCTCGGTATCTCCGCCACATCCGCAGCTGTTCCACAACCTGTACCAGGTTCCATGTCCACACCACCACCCTCCATCACAGCTCAATGCACTCTTCCCTCCTTGAAGATAACATCTTGCGATCTGAACATTTTTCCGCTCATCCTATCCAACAGCTTGTAATCCCCTGAGCCAAAGTACACAATGAGTACACATTTTGTTGAGCAGGCATTGAGTTTGCTGAGGCCATCTTCTTTAGGGATCTTGGCATATGCTATACAGCCAAATGGGTGCAAATGGGCGATGTCGGGTTTTTACCAGTTTGGATTTCAAAAGGTGTCTTCCCCAGGTGTCTGGCACTTGGTACAAACAACAAAAGATAGATAGCCATAGCCATAGCCTCTCCCCAGTAGCGTGTGGACAATCCAGACTCGATTAGCATACTGCGTCCGTGGTCTAAGATGGTCCTATTCATCCATTCAATGACTCCATTTGCTGCAGATGAGTGTGGAGCGGTTGTTTCATGGCAAATCCCATGCTTGAGACAGTACTTGTCCTAGAGTTTGTTGATGAACTCTCTCCCACCATCAGTGCATATGACCTTAAGCTTCTTGCCTGTCTGCATTTCTGACTGAGCGTGGTAAGTCTCCAGCACCTTGATGGTCGTTTCCATAGATTTGTCTGCCAAGAAGAAACCCTCAGTTCCTGCCCCACCTTGATCACAGCATAGCATCATCCATTCCTTCCCTCCTGTTGTCTTCACTCGTGCTGGCCCCCAGAGATCAAAACTAACCCGTTCATTGGGTTTGCACTCCACCACTACATCTTCATCAAATGGTCTCTTCACTTGTTTCGGTGTGTGGTAGACATTTTTGAACTCAAGGTCAATCCTCTCTCCCTTGTACATAACACTCTTTCTCATGACGCCAACTCCTGCCATCAAGAATTCTCCCCCGTTTGCTGTTGACCCCAGAACGTTCTCAAGTGGTGTATAGGACACAAAATCGCTCCAGTTAACAAAGAAGTGCTCGCTTGCTGCGGAGTTGGCATATGTCAAGACTTGCACTCTTGATTGGTTCCATGAATGGCTAGATTGCTCATTGTAGTCGAGAACACTAACTGTTTACCTCTGTTATTGCCATCATCATTGGCAATTGCAGAGTTAGCAGCATGGGTACTTGTAGCTGTAGCGTTGGAAGTTGCCTTTGCTCCAGTGCAATTCCCCTTCCACCAGTCTGGGTACTGTCCTTCCATTCCTCCTCCAGGCCTGAAGCACTCCATGATGAGGTGACCAACCTTGCTGCATGCGGGATTTATACATTTCTTGTCAGGATTTTTGACCTTTCTACCCCCAGTCTGTACCTGTGTTGCTAAGGCTTGTAGCAACTTTGTGGATGATACTCCAGTGGTACTGTATGTAAGGAGAGTGTGGTTGGTCAGGTGTTTGATTACACCCATGGATGTTGTCTCATCAAACAATGTTCCCACTGTCAGACTCCAAGATTTCGGCATCGACTTCAGCAAGTACATCTGAAATTTGTTGTCGGTGATACTGGCACCTTGGTTGTTGGCTTTGATCTGGGCATTGCACATGTTTGCAAAGTGTGCCTCAATATCCAATCCTTCCACGTATTTGATTGACAATAATACTTCTTCAGCATGCAGTAGTGCCAGGTCAGATTGTGCATCCCTCACATCTGTTAGGGACTTCCAGGTCTCAGCCGCAGTTCCTTCTGTATTCAGACCTTGACCAATTGGGTCAATGACATTGAGTGAGATTAATCCCTGTGTGTAACTATCCCTTTGCATCCATTCATCAATGCTCGGGTTGGTGGATCCCCAATACATAGTTGGTGTAGGAGTGGTTGGCTCACCTGCTCCTATAGGGCCAATGAAGGGCTCGGGTTTGGTTATTGTGCCTTCAAGGTACCCAATTAATCCGCAAGCTTTGGCTGCATTTAGTGTCTTGGTTTTGAACTGGGTCCAATTAGATCCATCAAACTGTTTGTCGGTAGGTAGAATAAAGAATGCAGGGTTGTTAGACAACATTCTCGGTTTCTCTGAGTTATGCTTGGGTGTATGCCAAGGAGTTTTGAAGTTTAACATTTATGCATTTGTATTTCAATGGGACGCTTTGACTAAGAGTTATTATGCACGAGCAGGGCCCATAACCTGTTGTAAAATAACTCAGTTGTATATAAAAGCGACTCTGTTTGTGTATAGTACCTGTTGGAAAATAACTACAATGGTATGAGTCAATAAAGAGAATACTCTGTCATGGAAAAAAATATATAACCCACCTCAGTCATATATAAAAGTGACTGAGGTGGAGATCTGTCCTGTCCGAGCTTTACCGTGTATAAACTGTACAGTAGGAAGGAAAGGTGTCCATAATAGATAATATTTGAAAAAGTCTTTGGTGCAGTGCTGTACCACATGACCAATGCATACCCAACGTGCAGTATACAATCCCACTTACAACACATATATATCAGACAAGAGCAAGAATAAGAGAGGAGCAATCAATTCCACATGCATCTGGGCCTCATCCAGTGTTTATGACATTGTTAAGTCTATACGAAAAGGAACTTAGGGAGTTACAGGGAATACTCTGGAGCTATCCAGAGTAAGACTGGAGATGCAGAGTGGACTTGGAACTAAAACAGAAGGACTTTGGCCTCAACTTATAGGTTGTGCCCTTTGAATCCTTGAGTCCAAGATTTCAGAGAGAGATGAGTCAAGTCAAGGAGCAAGAGGGAAACTAAGTTGATATTTGAACTAAGGAATACAGCTGGAGCACTAGGTACTTATATACTATAAGTGTGTTGGAAATAGCAGAGTAATCTGGAGTAGTCTGGAATTCATAACAAGAGAATCAGACAAATAGATAAGAAGCTGCAAGGAAGTAACATAGTAATGAATGGAGGGAACAGATTGGAGGGGCTATGGACACAGCCTGACAAGGCTGTGATAGTAACTGAGGCTGTAAAGAATTGGATAAAGAATATGAATATTGGAAATAGTCTGGAGCAGCAGAGGAAGCATGGAAGAGTACAGAGGAAGTCAAAGTTTGTGTCATGGTTAAGGGTACACAGCCACATGTCGTTGCTCACCTATTGTTTATTATCCCATGCACGCACCTGTCTCAATCTTCATTCTTATATACTGCTTGCTCCCTTGTACTTAGGCTCTCACTAAATCAACAACATTCTCTTTGTCTCATTTTGTTCATTTGCTCTCAGATCATTAACCTTGCCCATTACAGTTTGATTCAGCCTGTCATGTCCATGTCCAAACTCCGACTTACTCCGCATTCCTCCATGCTTCCTCTGCACCTCCGGACTATTTCCAATCCTTATCTTCCATTTCCAATTCTCTTACAGCCTCGGTTACTATCACAGCCTCGTCAGGCTGTGTCCATAGCCCCTCCGATCTGTTCCCTCCGTTCGTTACTACGTTACCTTCTCATAGCCTCTTTCCTATTTGTCTGATTCCTTTGTTACAAACTCCAGATTACTCCGGACTACTCTGCTATTTCAAATACACTTACAGTATATAAGTACCTAGTGTTCCGGCTGTATTCCTCAGTTTTAATATCAACTTAGTTTCCTCCTCTCTCCTCGACTTGTCTCGTTGCTCCCTGAAATCTTGGACTCGAGGATTCAAAGGGCACAACATATAAGTTGAGG
>JABCKL010016972.1:0-11469 GCA_018851305.1 Calocybe cyanea | reverse complement strand
GAAGGCACCCCGTCCCTTCCTCCATGCATAGTTGGCAAGGGTGATCCCCACCAAGCTTTTGCTTCCCCGCTGGAGTCTTGCATTTCTGCGGCTCCGACAGGCATTCCTCTGGCCTTCCTCCTGGTGTTTGGGCCTTCACAGCCCTTGTTTTTTCAGCAGCTGCTTGCACAGCTGCTTCCTCTTCCTCCTTCCTCTTCCAGTCTTCTTCCTCCTTCCTCCGAGCTTCTGCCTCGGCAGCTTGTTTTGCCGCCTCAGCCGTTGCCTCCTCTGCCCTTCTCCATTCCTCCTCCTCTTGCCTTTCCCACTCCTCCTCCATCTCCAACTCTAATGCTTCACACGCAAGGTGTGCCTTCTTCTCTGCAATAGTTTCCTTGCATGCTGGTGTAGGAGGGGGAGTTGTCATTGTTGGTTGTAGAGAGAAGAAGAAAAAACACCACCAAAACCTTTGAAGAAGTACTCCAACATATCACATGACTGCATTACCATCCTCATGGGACTCGTTCGTAAAGGGGGGATACTGTCATGTCCATGACCAAACTCTGACTTCCTCCGCATTTCTCCATGTTTCCTCCACAACTCTGGACTATTTCCAATCCTTATCTTCTATATCCAATTCTCTTACAGCCTTGGTTACTATCACAGCCTTGTCAGGCTGTGTCCATAGCTCTTCCAATCTGTTCCCTCCATTTGTTACTACATTACTCCCTCATAGCCTCTTATCTATTTGTCTGATACCTTTGTTACGAGCTCTGGACTACTCCAGATTACTCCGCAATTTCCAATGTACTTGTAGTATATAAGTACCTAGTACTCCAGCTGTATTCCTTAGTTCGAATATCAACTTAGTTTCCCTCTCTCTCCTCGACTTGTCTTGTCACTCCCTGAAATCTTGGACTCAAGGATTCAAAGGGCACAACATATAACTTGAGGCCAAAGTCCTTCTGTGTTACTCCGAGTCAACTCCTGAACTCCAGCTAACTCCACATTGCTCTGGACTGCTCTGGAATGAATTATTGGTTTATTTCTTAATTTTTTGTATTAACTTAACATCCCTAATCTCAAAAAGGGTTTGCAAGAGGGCAAGAACTGAGCACGTGTTCTGAGGCCCCAAAAGATGCTTTAGTTAGAAATCATGTAGTCATTCCAGAGCTAGCTTCTAATGAAGATTGGATTAATAACAAAGCAATCATGCAATTTGGAATAGACAAATACAAAAATGGAACACCCCAACATATGGCCAGGATGCTAATCTTACAATGGACAGACATGATGCTTGCATTGCTATGGGACTGGACTCACAGCACCAGACAAAAGAAGTGACTGGTGACCTCCTTTGGATCAATGGACTCATGGATACAGATGTCATCAGGGCACTCACAGAACTATCCAAACCAAGAAAACATGTTTGGAGAAACCATGGTAACCAACTTGACATTCCCCTCATGATCCAGATGCTGGATGATAGACACTCAATCACTAGCACAGGACTACTAGACAGTCAAAGTACTGGCATGTGCATCTACAAAGACTTTGTAAGCAGGAACAACATGCATACAAACAAGTACCCTATCCCCATTCCTGTTTACAATGCTGATGGATCCTTCAATGAAGCTGGACCAATCACTGATTATGTTGAATTAGAACTCTGAATGAAAAATCATTGGGAATGCATCACCTTTGCTGTTGCCCAACTAGGAAAATTGGAAATCTTCATCAGACATGACTGGCTTAAACTTCACAATCCAAACATTGACTGAAAAATGTCTACCATGGAATTCAACAGATGCCCACTCAAATGTTCCCCTATGCAACTCCCAGAAAATCCAGAGGAAGAGGAGGAAGAAACAGACTTCAAAGAACTGATGAAACCCAGAGAACACCTTCTTGCAGTAGACATACAAACAGAGGTCAACATATGCACATTCCAAACCGCAGCATCTAAAATAGCCAAAGCAAAAGCTAAAAAAAGAAAGAAATCATTTAAAGAAATGATTCCTGAAATGTATCATAAATATTGAGAGGTATTCGAAAAAGACTCCGTTGATAAACTTGCCCCACAATGCCCATGGGATCATGCTATCAAACTCATCTCTGATGCTAAACCCATTGACTGCAAGGTGTACTACTTGAGCCTCTCAGAGCAGATGGAACTAGACATGTTCATCAATGAAAACCAGACACATTCAACTGTCAAAATCCCCAATGGCATCACCATTCTTTTTCATCAAAAAGAAAGATAGATCTCTCTGACCAGTTCAAGATTATTGGAAACTGAACAATATGAAAAGCATGAACCGATACCCACTACCATTGATACAAGAACTGATTGATAAACTGAAAGGATCATGTTACTTCACAAAGATGGATGTTAGATGGGGATACAATAATGTGAGAATAAAAGATGGCAATGAATGGAAAGCAGCATTTCAGACTAATTGAGGATTATTCAAACCCCTTCTGATGTTCTTTGGACTTACAGATTCCCTGATCACATTCCAAACAATAATGAACACTCTTTTCAAAGAAGAAATCAACAAAGGCCAAGTAATCATCTATATGGATGATGTACTTGTCTTAAGAAGAACTCTGGAAGAACACTGACAAGTCACAAAGCACATCCTCCAGATCTTAAAAGAAAGCAAACTATTCCTAAATCTGGAGAAATGCTTGTTTGAACAAGACCAAGTAGAATACCTCAGACTAATCATCTCACACAACAAGGTATGTGTGGACCCCACAAAAGCGGAAGCAGTAAAAAACTGGTGGCAACCAACTGAAAAACAAGGAGTACAACAATTCCTTGGATTCACAAACTTCTACTGACAGTTTATCAAGGGATTCTCAGGAGTTGCAAAACCCCTGATGGAATTAACTGGAAAGGCAGAATGGCAGTGGACAGACCAACAAACTGAAGCATTTAAAGAACTCAAGAAGCATTTAACCATGGCACCAGTACTAGCCATCCCAAATGACAACAGAAAATTCCAGATAGAGGTAGACATATTGGATTATGCAATTGGAGGAATACTATCACAACCCAAATATGCAAACTCTGAGAATGGATCATCTGGGAAAACCATGACCTACCATTAGCCAGACATCCAGGACAAGCAAAAACCTATGGACTCATAACCTGTGACTACTAGTGGCCAAGACTATGTGCAGATATCATAAAATACATAAGTGGCTGCACAAAACGCCAATGGACAAAGCCAAAACACACACTTTCTCATGCCCTGTTACAACCTAACAACATCCTGACCAAACCATGGGAAATTGTTATAATGGACTTCATCAGACCAGTATCAGAATCAGATGGCTACAATCAAATAATGGTCATCATTGATTGATTTACAAAGAAGGGTATATTAATTCCCACACACAATGCAATCATGGCACTAGGAATGGCTAAGGAATTCAGGGACCATGTATTCAAGGAACACAGATTGCCAAAGAAAATCATTACAGACCACAGACCGCAACTTAATTCATTGTTCACCAAGGAACTGTTCAAACTATTAGGAATAACCCACAACATGTCAACTACTTACCATTCCCAAACCAACAGAGAGAGAGAGAGGGTTAACCAAGAAATAGAACAGTACCTAAGGGTCTACATCAATTGCTGCCAAGACAACTGGGCCAAATGGATCGCAATCACCCAATTCACATACAACAACAAGGTATACATGGCAACCAGCTATTCACCATTCTTTCTGAGCTACAGAATCCACCCCTGGAAAGGAACAGCACCCAAGGAAGAAAACAAATCACCAGAAGTGGATAAATTTGCTGATAGTATGCACAGAATAAGGACCAAAGCAGAATTGTCACTAAAACAGGCAGCCAAACAAATGAAGATCAGGTATGACCACCATCAAAAAGAACAGCAGAAATATGAGATCAGAGATTTGGTGTATCTAGAACCAACCAATCTCAAAAACAACTGGCCCAAAAACTAGACAACAAACACCAAGGCCCTTTCAAAAATGTTGCCAAAGTTGGCAAATTGGCATCCAAACTTGATTTACCATGTTCCTGGGAACTAAAGCACCCAAAATTCAATGAATCCCTTCTCACCCCTTTCATACTCCCTGCCTTCCCTTCCCAAGAAAAACTGCTCCTGCCTCCTCACATAACCAACAAAGAAGGAGAAACTCAACATGAACTAGATGAAATCATTGATTTCTGACCTTGCAGCCAAGGTTTCCAATACCTTGTCAAATGGACTGGATACAAACCCAAAGAATACACATGGGAACCACACCACAAAATACTAGAAGATGCCCCTGATGCCATCACTGAATTCCACTAAGAACACTCTGCTGCCCCTTATCCCCTTGATATCCCACTTAACATATTTAAAGTCAACATTGAAAACAATGTCCATTTATACAACTTCCCTATTTGATGATGAATAACTACACTCTATATTCATATGTCATGATTACCATCATCTTTACCTTGTACATCCTCCACATATTCTATGAATGGGTTGCCATTCCAATCAAAAATTGACATGACCCAGGAGCAGCACCAGACTTGGAAAGGAACTTTGAAGAAGTCGGACTCATACCCATCCAATGAGAATGAAGAGATTAATCACAAGGATGCAATCCCTTAAGAGAGGGGTAATGTTACAAATTCTTTTTATTTATCACAACCATCACAATCTAATCAAAGATGATAGACAATCATTACAGATAAGATAAAGTACATACACACTCATTACAAACCACATGACCAATCATCTGACCAAACCTTATTACTTACAATCAAACCTTAATTAGTGTTCACTTTATATTTGCATGGCTGAGTCTGAAATGCTAGTCTTATACTGCCATCATCAACACTCATCACTAGTAGTAGTAGCAGTAGTAGTTGTCCAAATACATAACCTTTTCAATAACCTTTTACCATTTCTAAGTTGAAAGTTGAGTCTAGATGCTGAGAACACATTGTTGATAGCGTCACTGACTCATGGCAGGTGAAAGGGCCAAGACCACTGGCCCAACCACATCTGCCAGCACAGCTGACAGTTCTCCTGTGGGTGTTCCACCTTCTCTCTTCCATTCTCCACCCCTCCCCCATGCCTCTGCCTTTGGCTCTGGATGTCAGTCCCAGATCTGATACAGCATGCCTTGCAGCATCTGCATCATCTCCTCAACTGACTCAACCACATTGCTCAGCTACCCCCAAACCTGGCAAAAACCCTCCTCAGTCCTCCATTCAAGCTCCTGCTTGAGGTCCCTGACCTCTCAGGTCAGTTCCTCCACCACCCCCAGCTCCCCCCCACTGTCACATCATACAGCTCACTCTGCAACCCAGGCCATCCCCTTTGTCTTGCCCTTTCTGGTTTGGCACCCACCAGGCTGCACAATATGTGCACCTGGCAACACTCCTAATAGGAATACATGCAAACCGCAAGCTAAGTGCCTGTGGGGGAATAGGTGGCAGGAGGAGAAGAGCAACACATGTCACATGCTCCCACTGTTCTCTCAAAGACCTAGCTCTATGCCACTGTTGGCATCTTAGACTCTCTAAGTTGGAATTGCCCTATATAGTGATCCCAAGCTCTTAAGTCAATCTCAAGACACTTGACATTTTCCTAATGTATCTTGTTGTTCCCAACACCAGTGGAAAAATATATCATAGCACAAACATAGAATTTTTTCAAATAGCTGTAAATAAAGTCACCAATCTATAACCTGACATGTTGTTGTTGACAAGACATTTTTGCTTCATCAATGTCCTCAAACATCCCCCTAGGACTCACAGCATGAGGACTATGCACTTGAGAAGTTTCTTGGGCTGATGTTGTTGATTTCTGCTCCTGATGGCTCACTACCTCTGTCTTTTAATGAATTAGGTTGCTGAGAGATGACAGGAATGCCAACAAAGCATGCACTCTATCAAGTACAATAGAAACTTGTCTTTCAACAGTGGTGGACACATCAATATCTATATTGCATATCATGAGATTTGATGACAGTCCTGTGCTATGCAAAGGAGACCTACTGAAAAGGCAGGCCATATTGAAGTTATTCATATTTTGACCACATATATCGCTATTGTTTGCTCACTTGTGCTTACAGCATGTTAAATTGAGGAGGACTGTCATCCAATAGAGTTGGCCCAGTATTGTAGTCATGATGATAAATGCTGATTATTGGACAAGAATGATGGGAAGGAGGCATAGCAGTCAGCATACATGGGAAGCACAACAAAGAGCTGATTGTGATGCTCCATACCTGCAGAACAAAACAGGAAAAGAATGCTGGCAATGGCAACAATAGAACCTGTAGTCACAGCTTGTATCATGGTGTGGCAGATGATACCTAGGAAGGAACTATTCAGATGCTGGATAAGTGTGTTGCATTGATTTCTCTACCTTGTAGTCAAGTCAAAGACAGGGGTGAATCCATGCAGTTGCCACACCAGTACAAGAGGGATAAGAAGATCTAGGACAGCAGCGATACAATACGCTGCCCTTGAACATGCCAAAAAATTAGACTTATTCTTCTATTTATCAAGGCAGAACAATTATGCAGGAGCTTATGTTGTTGCTGTTGTGTCTAGGCCAATGTCAAGAGTAGGATGAATGCTGACCTCAACACTTGACAAGGCTGTAAAAACCACCTATTTAAATCAAGGAGTCAACATTTGTACATATGGAGTTGACAATTATCCACATGTCCAATCATAGGCAATACAGTCAGACCCCTCATAACCCATACTGCTTGGTGGACCCCCCAGGGTATGGGTTTAGAGAGGTCATGGATTCTGAGGGTTTGGCCAAAAATAGCTTTGAAAATTCATGAACAAATCATTAAAAATATTTAAAAAATACGAGCATCAGTGAAACATGTATTTCAAAGGACTAATCTATAATTTCTGGAAGAAGTCAGTTAAAGCAGTCTCCTTCATGTTCCTAGTCTCTTCGAGGCAAAGCTGCCTGGTGAATGAGCCCAAAAGTGCTTTGACCTTGTGTGCAATGGGGTCATTTAAGTCATCAGTGTATCTGTTAATCATCGATACAGCCTTGAGAACCTCATGACAGGTTGGTGGAGGCTTGACAGGTACATCATCAATATCAACATCATCTCTGCCATTCTTCTCCATCTCCTCACGTGCCATGATTGCATCGATAACGGCCTGATAAATTTCTTCATCTGAGGCCTCCGTCAAGACCTGAGATTTGCCAGCGGGATTAAGAAGTGATTGGATATCCATCCAGTTCCTTGGGTGGAGTGCCCCTGTCATAACCAAATCATCAAGTGCGGCTTCAACTTCCTGTTTGGCATGAGCAACTGGATCTATTTAGGAGGGAGGATCATTGACAAGCGAAGTGATTGGGATTGCAGGCTGAGGCAACAGGGATGCTATTTCAGGTAAGATCCCTGCTTTGTGCCAGCAGTTTTGAATTGTTGTTGTATCAATGTCATTCCAAGCTGCATCTGCCATACACATTGCTTGCAACTGATTGAGGTCATAAATTTGAGCAGGTGTTGTCCCTTGGTCATAGCAATCAATGGCCTGCTGGATGAATCTTGCACAGTAGTGGGCTTTGAAACATCGCATGATGCCTTGGTCATCCGGTTGGACATGCGCAGTGAGGTTTGGCTCAAAATTTTCAACACAAATATTTTGAAGGTCGGAAGGAACTATGTGACCAGAAAAATTGTCTTGCAGGAGTAAGATCTTTTGTTTTTTGATGCCGAGTTCACAATCCCACTGCCAAATCCAATGTTGATAAAGTTGGGCAGTCATCCACGCCTTTGCATTACTTCAGTAGTAAAACCCCAATTGCGCTCCCGACTTCTTGTTGAATGCACGTGGCCATGCAGCTTTGCCAATGATGAAAGGAGGGAGTTTCTTGCACCCATCAGCATTCGCCGTCAACAAGTAGGTCAACCGGACCTTTTTGCCTTTAATCCCTGATTGCTTACAATCTGACAAGCCCCGATCAGGTGCCAGTCTATACATTGACATCAGATGTAAGCCAGAAAGAACAGAATGAAGACATACCCCCAAAGAAGACCTGTTTCATCTGTGTTGAAAACATCACGAAGTTTGTATTTGCCCTCATCAATCATGTTTTGGATCCGCTGTCTCTCCCTCTCCACAGTGTCTGCATTTGCTGATGCAGCTTCCCCATGTTGTTTCATCTCCTTCAAACCATTTCTGTTCTTGAACCGTGCCAACCAACCATTACTGAGATGTAATCTCTCATCTGTGGGGATACAAACCAGATCTGCAAAGCAGTTCCATTTCTGACAAAGGACCTCCCCTGTCAGCAGAATCCCATCATTCATCGCCTGTGAAACCCATAGGTACATCATTTCAGAGACCTCAGGGTGCTCAGTTTGCTGAGCTTGTTTGGCATTGTGGCCACTCTCATGCTGCACTTGGTCCCACTCTTCACGCCATTTGGATTCTTCCTTAACCCATGCTGACACCAATGGTTGTTTGATTTTGAGATTGGGATAAATTGGATCAAATTGCTTTGCTGTCTTTGTTTGGTTTTTGGCGTTTTTGTGGTGCTAGTCAAGAACTGCTATGTGCTGCGCTAACGTGGCATTTTCTTTTTTTGTAAACACAGGCATAATGGACTGCTTTTTCTTGGGAGCTTTAGGTTCTTTCTCATATGTGGAGCCTTCACAAGAAATGTTAGTGGTTGCCTCCCATCTGACCCAAAAAAAATTGTACGTTTCCGTTTGTTTCCTGCAATCTTTGCCAGATCACCAGCCCATTCCCTCAACTTCTTTACAATTGTCTTTCCATCTTCATCCAACCATTGAAGCCCTTGTTCATAGTCTGAGGCTGACTCGAGGGTGTCAAGGACTTGTTGCTCATCGACGGTGTTTGCCTTGTTGTCCAACCAATGCTCATCCAATGATGAAATAGATTCTGCCCTTGCTAGCTTTGAAACAAGTGCATCTTTCCGAGTCTTGATAGTTTCTTTGAATTTTTCAAGCCCCTTCTTGAGGATTTTGAGTGGGTTACAAGCCATAAAAAGACCAAAAAAAGTTGAACATTATATTTTTGGTTACTCGGCAGGTGCAGTGGCGCATCATTATATGGTAAACTAGCAGCAAATTAACTATTTAACAAGTTAATTTGCTGTGTAGACTTCAGGGACATGTGCCGGTGGTGGAAATGGTAAGTAAAATCTATGCGTTTTGGGCGCGGGATGGTATGGGTTATGGGTTATGGCTGACCTATGGGTTATGATAAAGATTTCCTGCGAACCAAGTCGGTGGACAGCTCGGGCCATGGGTTTTTCCGCTTATGACTTTTGATTGTGATCTTTGTTTTAAGTTGCTGGTTAGCATGAGCCTACTGTTCAACAAAGAGTCTGCATCATACAAGGCTAAAATCCAGTATATGAGGAACCCCTGTTCCAACATTGCTGATATCCCACTAGCAATGATCACAGTGGGCAGGGGCCATAAATGATGCCAGAATGGGGCATCTTTACAGCTGATATCTTCAAAGAGATGCCTGTATGCCAAGCTTGTCACTTACCACTAAAGGTAAGGATATACTAAATTCCAGAAGCCAAAATTGTCAGCTTCCAATTTTGAGGGCTGTCAAGAATACAACATTCTGCCCAAGCCATGGCAGATACAAAAATCGTGCCTGCAGCATTCACAAAAACAATGACAATGATCAACATTTGAATGGCCTAATGATTGACAGGAAACCAATAAAAGTAATAGCTAGCGGCACACGGTTCTATTGCAAATAACAGCATGTTAAGCCATGATGAGAGCAGCAGGATCCTTTCAAAGCAAAAAAGCAAAAAAATGAGCACACTTCTATGCCAGGGGTCTCATGCTCACCCATCTATACTCAGGCTCATATTATTTTCCAATTCTTTGGAAGAGTATTGCAGCAGGAATTGAAAGGGTTTGCTTCAAAGCTTCAGGGAGAGGGATGGGGGAGGAGAAAAATGTGACCACCATGACATGATACATTGGTGATTGTAATACAATTGTTGTACTCAGCTTTCTTTGCAAGTAGGGACTAAACCCAAATTGGTACCACAGTTCAATGGCATGACAACCACAGTAATTTCAATTTTGGTTCCATTCTAGCATGACCCACACTTTGTGTGCCACCTCCAGATTAAAGAGAGCCGAAGATACAACTTGCAACAACACACCATTTGTTGACCTCAGCTGTATAAAAGCTTTGTCATCTCCCAACTTGATTTGACCAGCACATTTGACTAAACATTGGTCCAGGTACAGTGGCTGCCAAAACCTTTCCAATGTTTGCTATTTTTATAAAGATCACTTGACAGAAGATTATATAAAATTGATAAATTTCTGAAAATAATATATATCATACTCTGACATCTTGGCTTCAATCTGACATTAGACTCAACTGCGTTGATGAGCTATAGGACTAGATATAGCAATTTAAAGTCAATGAGTCATTGAAAAGGTTTTGGATCTAAGACATTATAAATCAAAGATCACATGCTAGATCATGTGAGAATCAACAAAGACATGTTTTGTTGATTACATTCAATAATGCCATGTATTTTTTAGTATATATACAGTAGTTCTACCCTCTTCAGTCCCTCCAATCCACTATGCAACCTCTTTCTAAAGCTCAAACTACAAGAATCATTGAATTGCTTAACACTGGCCTTTCTTTTGCTCACATCAACAAGGAAACTCATATAGGCCTTGCTGCCATTAGCAGAATATATGCCAAGCACTGTTCCCACCTCCCAAAGTCATCAGGGGGTTGTCCATCCAAGCTCTCAGCTGCTAATATTGACTATGTCAAGCTACAGGTGCACATGGGCAAGGTCACTACAGTTGTTTAGGCTGCCAAAACCCTTCAAGATGTTATTGACAAGCCAGTCTTGCCTCAGACTATGTCCAGGGGGTTGAAGAACACTGGGTGGAAGGCTAGGAGAAAGGTGAAGAGGCCAGCATTGCAGAAGAGGCATATTAGAGCTAGGTTAGAATTTGCAGAGAGACATTTGGGGTGGACTGTAGAGGACTGGAAAAGAGTCTGGTGGTCTGATGAGACTAAGATAAATAGATATGGGTCAGATGGCAATAGTATTATGGGATAGATGTGGAGGACATGATTTTCCAGCAGGGTAATGACCCCAAGTACACCAGTAAAACAGCCAAGAAGTGGTTGGAAGACCATGATATGACTGTCCTTATATAGCTAGCAAACCTATCTGATATGAATCCCATTGAACACCTCTGGTTTCATGTCAAAAATGAGCTAAAAAAGTATGAAAACCCACTTAGTGGAGTCAATGAGCTTTGGAAGAGGGTAGAAAAGATTTGGGCTGCTATACCACCAAGAGTGTGACAGAATCTGATCAAATCAATGCCTAGGAGAATTGAGGCAGTGATAAAGGCCAAGGGAATGTGGACCAAGTACTAGAAATACTACATCTTTGATTTCTAATATCTTAGATCCAAAACCTTT
>JABCKL010016971.1:0-11502 GCA_018851305.1 Calocybe cyanea | reverse complement strand
CCGTCACTCTCGTCGTCGCTGCTATAGTCGCTATCAGCGTGATGTGCGTCGTCGCCAAACTCAGTACAAAGGTCCCACTAAAGGGTTATGAGTCTGCTCTGAGCCAAACATAGAGGCCGAATGAATGAAGAAGAGGAGAGTTGTGAGTCTGATCAGCGTCAAACACTGAGCAGACGAAGACGTGGTGGTGGAAGAAGTTGGAGAACAGTGTTTGAATATCAATGAGTGCACATAGCCACAAATGGCTCCCTACGTATCAGGATGCGAAGAAAGCGTGACGGCCGATAAGCCCTCCGAAATCAGCACAAACTTGAAGCGGTGGCTAGCATCTAGGACGGCTCTGAGCAAAAAACCAACAAAAATGAGTTGGAATTGTTTGTGATATTGCGAAAATCAGGCACTGACAGGTTCAGATAGAATAAAGACAGAGATTGGTCAAATAAAAGAGCGTCGAATAGCGAGGAGACCAGATAAGAAAAATGAGGGTTATCTGTCTGCTCTGCGTCAAACACAGAGCAGACTGGATGAAGAAATAGAGACTCGTGAGTCTGATCAGCGTCAAACACTGAACAGACTCGAGCACTGAGCAGACTCGAAGATGTGATGGGGGAAGAAGTCAGAAAACAATTGTTTGAATTGATAATAATGCGCGCAAATAGCCACAAACTGAAATCACTCTTTGTTTACCACAAAACTCAGCCACATCGTTCTGCTGCACAGTGTCTGACGCTGTGTAGCCTACTATTCTGCCCTGTTTTACACTCAGAGAGCTACCCCTCGAACTCAAAATCTTGTCGGTATGAAGATTCCCAACCACGGCGTCTTCATGCACAGTGTCTGACGCTGTGTAGCCTCCACCATTCTGTCCTCTTTTGCACTCGAAACCACCTTCGACATTCCGCGAAGTTTTTCTCTGCATTTTCCCGCATTTGTACTCAATCCTGAAGCAGTCAACAGCGGTTCGAGGTGCCAATATTGAGAAATATACATGTCTGGGTACACACCATTCACGTCATGTTCAGGGTTCCACTTTATGCATCTATCACCTAGTTTTCCGATCTATAGTTCCGCGTATAGTCAACTTATGACCTCTTCGGCCCCTTATTGGACATCGACTGTGCCTCTTCCGAGATAAGCATATTAGACGCGGCGGCCGACAAATTAGCCGAGCTTGCACGAATGATTCGCGGGGTTCCTTGTCGAAGAATCCCACGTCATGTCCTGCCTATGACATCGCATTGATCATCCCTTTCTAGCCAAACATCTGACCAAACATCCTCAAACACCATGTCACAGGGTTGCAACCTTTCCTCCTCTCTCTCTCATGCCTTAGTCAGGGCGCATCGAAACGCGGAATGAAGAACCGTTTAGTCCGTTTTCTCAAGTTAAAGCTCTTCTCCTGCACAAAGTACGAGTCAACTCAGCTTCTCCAACAGAACCAGAACTCGTCGCAGGCAGACACCAGGTTAACCGAGGGAGAAGAGGTCCATGAGGTATTTTACCATAATTCATCTGCACATCTACTCCGGGCACTAAAAAAATATTTAGACATGCTCACCCTCATTACAATCGCCCTATAATACTTCCCAACAAAGAAAGCTGTCACCACCTGAAAGGTCCGACTCGCAAGGTCCACTAATATCTGAGCTCGAGGTTCGAGACAGAATAATAACTTCACTAGCTGCTAATGATAAGGGACCAATTGCGTCAGAACTTCAGCAGGTATGTCTTAGAATCGCCCCCTCCCGCACTACCGACACTTTTGCAGGCAATCTCGTACCCATCGAATTGTTCCAGTTCCTCCGAGTCCGACCTGCTTAGCCTTAAGGACATATCAAATGATTGGTCGCGAAGCACCTCCGAGATCTTAGAGAGTTCTATGGAGGACAACCCCTTACGTATCGAGGAACTCCGTCACAAGCTCGATGTCTGGCGGCCTCACGCCCATCGCATGAATGAAGAGGCCGGGTCTCTCCATGAGCAAATGTCCCAAGTGACTTCGGAGTACCAAGCCATTAGTTCCCAATATCAAGCGGCCAGCTCTCGCTTTCGCGATGTCACTTCTCGCTTTCACGATATCAACTCTCAGTTCAACGACGCATCCCTCAGGTTCTATCAAGTTCATAACTATATTGGTCGCATGGAAAGGGAACTTGCACGTCGGTCACGTTTGTTAGATTCAGGTATATTTGAGAAGTCGGGGCACACCGAGGATTGAGCTGTAGGAGGCGGATGTTGCCACCTCTAGCGGGCAGGGTATGCAGGTCCACACCTTGGCATATTTGTCTAACGCTCATATGCATGCGCACGTTGATTATACAATAACAATGTATTCACTAGATTATGCTTGCCCTCTGTACGCTATTTCCAATAGACCTTCAATATACAAGGAAGGAGTGTTGACAAGCCGGGGTAGGCAATGTTTGATATATTTGCGAATATTTGCGTACCTCAATCATCTGTTGATCTGTCACATCCTTCCTATTGAGTGCTGCCTCGTCTTTTACTCTTACTCTCGAAAGGCCACCTGTACTACAAATTTGATGATTTTTTGCTTATAAGTTATTTACCACGAATTTTTGGCGATTTTCAGCCACGCCATCTTGCTGCACAGTGTCTGACGCTGTATAGCCTTTCATTTTGCCCTCTTTTGCACTTAGCAAGCCACTTCGACATTCCGATAACCTCCCTGCGTTTGTCAATCTTCGTACTTCATTTTGAATCAGAAATTGCCCTCTTTACATTTACCAACAGCTGCTTGCTTCTTGCGCACCTCATTCGAACTTGACGTATCTCCGTGATTGCTCCCATTTCCCTGTAACTAGCCCGAAACGTTGCCCAAGCTACTATGTCCCAGGGGATGTCGTTCACATTTTCTCACACAAGGCCATAACTGCGGACGAGCTCCCGATCCCGGTCTCAGTGGATTATTTATATTGGTTTGACTCACCTACAATCTGACTCGATCTGACAACTTGATAAAGTTGATGAGTTGTTTCGACTACCGACTACCCTCCACCAATCCCTCGCCAATGGTCTCAAGCTCTAAGAGACCTGCCTCTCCCTCGAGATCTACAGTTCCCGAGCTCGAACAAAAGAAATCAAAGTATGCATGCACCTTCCATGCCCTCAGCTGCTACTTATCATTCCTCAGACTTCAGTGCGATAAATGCGGTGGCGAATATACTAGTCTCAGCTATCACAATCGGAGCCAATGCGTTACAGAGGTTCGCTGCAAGTACCCAAATGGCGAGGTTCTTCTGAAAAGGGACAACGGTGTGTTTCAATGCATTCATTGTAATAAATCTCTAGTCAAGCCCGGCAGCATACAAGTATCTCTTCTCTATATTTCTCTCTCGTGAAGTACTAAAACGGTCTGCAGAGTCATGCCAAAACATGTCCTCCTCCGACCTCTGTACCCACGAGGGAAATTGGGGCTTTAGAAAACGCTGTGGATAGTAATAATTTGCCTTCGGATCCTAGTGCCGAACCTGCTTTTCCCATCCCTGCCACAATAACACATTATGTCGCTAACGGTAGATCATAGTCCTTATAAGTGGCAATTTGCTGACGTGAATCGACCCCAGCTGAGACTGTGCCTGACCCATCTCATCGAGCAAATCAGGTGCCCTCTACAGATCACAGTGGACGTCGGCTTGTTGAACAATCAAACGATCGAGAAGTATCTGAAGGTATTACCCCACTCCATCAAATTAACAAATTATGTAGGCTGATTGTCTTCATTGTCGCGTCCAGTCTGCCATCAAGCAACAGTCAGGCCTACAACCACTAATGGGGAAACTCCACCCTGCGCTGACCCGACACCACGCAGTCCGACGGCAGCCGACGTGCTATCTGATATTATCCATCGCCCTTCTTGGATTTCAGAGATAAAGCTCGAAACTCATGATAAAGTAGATGGAGTACTGGTCGGAACCCCATATATCGTCAACACACTTCACTCCGCTCTCATTTGCTACGAATGCAAATGTGTTGTCCCACAATCAGCGGCCTCTTCGCACATCCGCTCCAATCACCCGCAGTGTCACATAGCTAAAAACTTCTTATCTACTCTAGCAGCGGAACATCCCGATTTACGTGAAGACTTTTCTCATCCTGGGCGGATTGTATCTCCTATTTTTGGTCTAACCGGACCAGACAACAAATACCTGATCTGCTCAGCCTGCTTTCACGGTTACAAAAACGAGGAGACCCTTCGTAAACACGTCTGCAAGCAAACGAACACTGTAAGCTCAGAAAACAGAAAATGCCAGCCATTCTGGTCATTCGTTCAAACTTTCTTGTTGGCCGGCCAAAGGGTGTATTTTCCTATCGACTTGGAGCTACAAGAGCCAGCTAACAGTCGAAGTTCCTCGTCATTCCAGCTCTATCAGCTATCTCAGGAGGCCTCCGAAAATCCAGTAAAAGAGAAGGGGCACTCACTATCGGAGGACTTCCGTCAGCTCCGGAGGTTTCTTAGACAAGAGGGGTGGTTCGACCATGTTCGTTATTTTTCTCCGGCCGAGCTGGCAGCACTTATAGCGTTGCCGGAGAACGACAAGGAGTTCTCTTTCATCCCAGCTGTTGTTTTGTCCGTTGTTCAGCTTCTTCAAAACGAGCTTAATACGATGGATCAGTTTGTCCGGCGCCTTGTGGGGAGAAGACCAGCGTAAGTTCTTTTTTTTTTGGTAAGACTTGCTGCTAACCGTCGAACAGGGATGGGTAAGCAAGTTCAAGTTAAACGCATTTATGGTAAGCTCTAATTTCCATTCGAATACTCAGGAACGCAACTGCTCGCGTCATTCCCCACGGAACACTCGAGTTATCGACGCTAAAACGATATGCGAGGACTCTCAGTCAACTGGTTCTCTTCACTCTAAGGTGTTCTGCAGGCTGGTCGAGCGGATATAAGATGTGTCTGGGAGAAACCACAGCGCAAGCGGCTGCCCTTCTTTTGTCCTATTGTAAAAATATTCCAAACGGACTCGAGGCAGGTAGTCTCCTCGTCGATACTACATCTACCGACACAGAAGAAAGAGATGACGATTATATCGAAGATGACGAAGATGATATAAATTTGGACGATGCTTTGGCATTAGACGAAGCAGACTCTGATGCTGTAACTGCCGATCAGTCATATCTCGCCGATCGTCAAATATCAACTGTGCAACAGCTGGTATTGGATCTTATCAAATCCCTCTATACTCAGCTACCTACTGGCAGTAGCGATAAATTCTACAGTCCGATTATTCGATTTATTGTTCTAAGTTGTTATGGAAGGGATGGCGACTGGCTTCCTTCAAGGAAAATTACGGGATTCTTCTCCATTTTCACATTTTGCGGTCGATTGGCAATCTTCGATTGTATGAGGTGTGCTGTCGCCGGAAAAGCCACAATCCGCTTTGCAGAGTGAGTACCTCCGACCCAAGACGAGACGTTACGACTTACAAATTGGATTTTAGCGCTAGTCGCCTCGTGAGCGAATATCTAGATGAAGATTATCAAGGGCCACTTCCCTCCCTTTATCTTCTCAAGCGTCCTTTGGATCGCTTTGCTAAAGCGGAAGGAGCCCCTTTTAGGTTTACCGCTCCTGATTTCACGGGGAGGTGCATAATCGTTCGCGGTAAATTACTCCACATCGACAACGTCAAGCATATGGTAGAGACTCTCATCACGGAACTCACAGTATATTTTAAAGAACAGCTCTTGTTTGGTCTCACCGATCTTATTGACGTGGAAGGGTGGGATCCGGGAATGATCTACGAGGAACCGATAAACACTAGACCTTCTTATACCTGCTTATCTGATCCGCATAATCCGTCACTAGCTCAAGACGACTGGCTTCTTAAGATCGTGCTTGATCATCCAAGCATTTCTGGACGTTTTCATCTCATTCGTGATGAAAAGGTCATTTGGAGATCTGCACAATGTTTGTCGTACATGCAGAAGTGTCACGACTTTGAAATGATGCTTTTTGTTGCTGCGCATCTCACAGTCGGCGAACCACCACGAGGAACAGAATTCGCATCACAAACGCTCCGAAACATTCCTGGGGGAAACATACGCAATGTTTTCGTTTTGTTCCAGCACTTCTGTCTCATGGGCACCTTCAACAAGTCGGTTTATAACAAATCATACATTTTGCGAGTCCCTTTACCCGAGGTTAGCCGCCTCTGGCTACTATACCTGTCGCATATACGGCCGATTGTGTACACCTGGCAGAGATATTTCGGTAACGCTTCTGCTGCCACACGTGCTTTGAACAACCTTTTTTTTGGGTTTCGGGGACGCGTTGAATCTTCTCATTTATCGGACGCCTTGCAGCGTCTGACGCTACGTTACCTCGGCATCGCCATTAATCTCAGCCTCTGGCGTCACATTGTGACGTGGTTTCTAAATCACCATGCCGTTAAATTTCACGAGTTTCTCTCACTATCCAATCGAGCTGTTTTGGCTGCTCAAATGGGACACTCAGAAACAACTCACCGTCTCTATGCTGCTGACGCACGTCTGCCCGCAGAAATAGACTTCCATATCTCCTTCCAGAGCATGAAAACCAGCGGAATGTGGCACAGTCTTTTAGGATTTCCACCAGTTCTTGTCACTCGCCTACAAGAATCGGCGGGCAGCATTATGGCATTTCCGAAGGTCAATTCATCACCAATCATGAGTTCAACCTGCGATGTATCATCTAACCTCAAATCGACTCTTCTATCCGACCTACTGAGAATGCAAAGTCACGCTCGAGCGGTGGATTTTGCGCACTTGCTTCGTTTCTTGAATAATCAGGGGACGAAATCAACAGTCGGCAAGGATGCCGTTGCCTCGGTTCATCCACATCGTCTATGGGCTCTGAGGCGCCTGCTCAGGGATGATCATGCGTCTTTCAAAACCTCGCAACAGGCCGAAGCCGTGGAATTAATTGCCTCACCAGAGCCGTCTCTCCTCATCATCGGACCTACAGGTCAGCTTAAATTACTTAAGAGATGCATCCTATAACTGACAGCGGTCGCCAGGTTCAGGCAAGACCTTACCAATCATGCTCAATATCGCTATGTATGACCGTGGCAGGACTACCGTGATAGTCTTGCCGCTGCTGGCAATGCATGAAGAATACATCTCGCGCGCGCAAAGATTCAGCATCTCCGTCGAGGCCTGGAAATGGAACAGTTTGTCAGATCAAGCACCTCAACTTGTGCTGGTCGCTGTTGAAAAATGTTCATGGGAGTCTCTGAAGATATACCTTTCTTCTCTCCTTTCTAGCGGCAGACTAGCCCGATTGGTTATTGACGAAGCTCACCTTCTCAAGAAACATCGAAGCTTTCGGCCATGCGTCAGCATGCTCCAGTATTTTGGACCGTTAGCTGTTCCTATTTTGCTGATGACGGCAACATGCCCTCCAGATATGGAGTCCGCATTATTCGGTTGTGTCGGCCGGGAGGTTTATAAGGTACTTCGTCAAGCGACCGAGCGACCAGAGATCTCACAGCATTTCATCCCGATTTATAATGTACGAGACGAAGCCGCTTTTGAGAGGACGGTTGCGGAAAGAATCAAACAGCTAGAGCTCCTTCTCCTGCCTAACGAGCGCATGCTATTGTTTTGCCTCTCACACGGGCAATGCGATAGGTTAGCGGAGCTGCTTAAATGGAATCCCTACCATGCACATATCTCGATTGAAGATCGATCAAAAAGCATGAGCTCCTGGAGGTCGGGGTCAGTCGTGGGACTAGCTTGCTCGTCGATGTTGAACTGTTGTTTGGACTATCCACATGTTCGCTATGTATTTCATTTAGGTGTTCCTCGCGACGTGATAGACTACTATCAGGCGATTGGCAGATGTTCAAGAGATGGCATTCCGGGCGTTTCACATGTTTATTTCGATCCAAGTAATGTGGGCGGTTCTATACCACCCGGTGACCCCTTTGGTCGAGGAATCATCCTTCAGATGGCGAAGAATGACAAGCTTTGTCGCCGAATCGGCCCAGGAAGCTTTCTCGATAGATCCTCTTCACCTTGCATCTTACAGAAATCCGGTGTTCTGTGCGACAACTGCGAAAGGGCAGCTTCGCAACCCCCTGACACTTTATCTGATCTTACGCCCAGCTCATCAATTCTCTCGCCGGAGAATATCTTAACGTCTCATCAGACCACTTTTCCGGTCGCTCTTGCCGCCGCCTATTCAGCCGCCTCCTCATCTGGAGCTTCAATGGAAGAAGGGATCGGTAAAACTATATTTGACACATGTTATGTACTTGAAAAGTGCTGTACATACTGTTGGGTAAAGCAATCGGCGTTGTGTACTGATCACACACTAGACCGATGCATCGAGAGTAAGGAGCTAAGATCCAGCGAAGGTTATCAGGGCTGGATGGACTGTCTGACTTTACCTCCAGGATATTGCTTCTATTGTGGATGCTCCCAAAGAGTGAGTGGACTGAGATCAGTTTGAGCTATCTCACAACTCTGCGCAGATCTACTACCGTAACCAAGAAATGCAATTGGTCCAAGTACATAGCCATGAACCGAACCGTGAATGCCATTGGCAACATATCTTCAAACCGATTTCCTATTTCGTGTACACAATGCTGAAGGATGATATAAGGATTATTGTGCCTGAGGTTGAAAAGAATCAGGAGCAATTCATTAATTGGCTCTGCTCGAAAAATTCCAATTGTGGTGACGTCTTACAATTGAATCGAATTTTGGTTCGAGCATGTCTTCTCTTACCTTTGCCGTATATCGAGCAGTAGAGTTACACCTTTCAGACTGCTTATGTATTCGTAATCTCGTGTAGGATATATAGAACTTTGCTGTCTTGATGAAGCTACAAAATAAGACGCAAGCGTCGATGTATGAGCGAAAGCATGGAACATGTTTTCCAACTCGTGTGAAACATGTTAAACTTCAACTAGAAGAGGTAGGTAGCGATGTGCTGGTTGGTATAAAAAAACATCTAAAGTTTTGGCTATGCGCAAATACGAGCATGAGGTAAAGTGGAGGTAGGTACGTTCGGGACCAGCGCGCGATATGCATAGCCATGAGGCCACCGTACGAGTACCAAAAATCTGTATTGAACTAATCAGACAGCGACTACCATAAGCCGTTAAACGTTTGCAAACGTTAGCGCTGAAAGAAATAAAAGAGAGTTCATGATGTGAGTAGGATATGGAGTAGGGGAAGAACGAGTAACGGCTTTACGGACATAACACAATCTCAAAAACCGTTATTTTCAACCGTATAAGAGAGATGCAGCCCTCGTGTCCACAGTTCACTCCTGCGGCAGTGATTTCAGCGATGGAGGTGCGTTGTCGTGCCTTACAAGGCACTGAGCGCGAGACACCATAGTGGACTGATTGTTTATGTTGACGCATGTAACTAGGATGCATGGTAAGTAAGATATCCACAGTTCACTGCTGCGACAGTGATTTCAGCGATGGAGGTGCGTTGACTACCACAGTATCAGACCAGTGCCTTCTAGTGACAGCGAACGAGACTCGCCAATTCGATGGCTGGGCAAACTGCTGCGCGGCATCAACCAAGAAAAAGAAGCCGGGAACGATGAGAGGCTACGAAAGGAATGATGAGTCACACCTGTGGAAACGTAGCATCCATCAAGGGTAGGGCAGAGGTTCTGATTAAACGCTAAATTCCCTGGATAATGGTTGCGTACGAGGATATGGAAAGTCTGCTATCTTAACGCATTGAATGATTCAGGATGAAGGAAAATGGTTGAGAAGGGCAGAGAACAACGTTCGCAGAATAACAACGGTAGGGTTTCCGAGTGTAAAAGTGGGCGGAATGATAAGGTTACACAACGTCAGACACTGTGCGGATAGGTTGGGTAAGAAAAACCTTATCAGCAAGCACAGATGAGGTTTTTGGTTCAAGTGGCGGCTATCTGAGTGTAAAAGAGGGCGGAATGATAGGCGACCATGGGAGCATGCGCATGCGTACTCAAGTGCGACGAGAAGCAGGTCATTGGTCGCGTAAGAATCGGGGGCAGAGCAGGAAATAAAGGGTCATGCGGCATCTAAAGACGTCTTGTGGGAAAGAAAAGTTTGGGCAAATTCACCAGAGCGATTGACACTAATATCTGACCAAGGTCGTAGAAATGAAGCAACATTTGTGTAAGATAAGTTTACAATGTCTTGTCGAGGAAGTGTTCGGTCGGAGGACAAGAAAGAACTGTCCAAACGAAAACAAGGCCCCTCGTCTGGGAAAATTAGAAAACGAAGCATGTCAGTCATCAACGTACGATAGATCGCAGGGATAATAGTACTATAAAGAGTGAGATTCTCGACAAGGAACCCCGCGAATCATTCGTGCAAGCTCGGCTAATTTGTCGGCCGCCGCGTCTAATATGCTTATCTCGGAAGAGGCACAGTCGATGTCCAATAAGGGGCCGAAGAGGTCATAAGTTGACTATACGCGGAACTATAGATCGGAAAACTAGGTGATAGATGCATAAAGTGGAACCCTGAACATGACGTGAATGGTGTGTACCCAGACATGTATATTTCTCAATATTGGCACCTCGAACCGCTGTTGACTGCTTCAGGATTGAGTACAAATGCGGGAAAATGCAGAGAAAAACTTCGCGGAATGTCGAAGGTGGTTTCGAGTGCAAAAGAGGACAGAATGGTGGAGGCTACACAGCGTCAGACACTGTGCATGAAGACGCCGTGGTTGGGAATCTTCATACCGACAAGATTTTGAGTTCGAGGGGTAGCTCTCTGAGTGTAAAACAGGGCAGAATAGTAGGCTACACAGCGTCAGACACTGTGCAGCAGAACGATGTGGCTGAGTTTTGTGGTAAACAAAGAGTGATTTCAGTTTGTGGCTATTTGCGCGCATTATTATCAATTCAAACAATTGTTTTCTGACTTCTTCCCCCATCACATCTTCGAGTCTGCTCAGTGCTCGAGTCTGTTCAGTGTTTGACGCTGATCAGACTCACGAGTCTCTATTTCTTCATCCAGTCTGCTCTGTGTTTGACGCAGAGCAGACAGATAACCCTCATTTTTCTTATCTGGTCTCCTCGCTATTCGACGCTCTTTTATTTGACCAATCTCTGTCTTTATTCTATCTGAACCTGTCAGTGCCTGATTTTCGCAATATCACAAACAATTCCAACTCATTTTTGTTGGTTTTTTGCTCAGAGCCGTCCTAGATGCTAGCCACCGCTTCAAGTTTGTGCTGATTTCGGAGGGCTTATCGGCCGTCACGCTTTCTTCGCATCCTGATACGTAGGGAGCCATTTGTGGCTATGTGCACTCATTGATATTCAAACACTGTTCTCCAACTTCTTCCACCACCACGTCTTCGTCTGCTCAGTGTTTGACGCTGATCAGACTCACAACTCTCCTCTTCTTCATTCATTCGGCCTCTATGTTTGGCTCAGAGCAGACTCATAACCCTTTAGTGGGACCTTTGTACTGAGTTTGGCGACGACGCACATCACGCTGATAGCGACTATAGCAGCGACGACGAGAGTGACGG
>JABCKL010016970.1:0-11659 GCA_018851305.1 Calocybe cyanea | reverse complement strand
GTATTAGCGTATGCTAGTTACATCATTGTGGAAGGTTTTGGAGCATTCTTCAAGTCGTTTCTAGTTCCTTATGTTGTATGTCTTCATCTGCTTCAATGGTTTGCGCACAATTTTTGATCGTCTTTAAATGTTGCAGGTGCTCAATCATTGTCAGTCCCCATGTTTCCCCCTGTGACATGCCTCTTGAACTTAACCTGCACCAAAAAGGGATCGTTATGCTAACATTCATTCATCATACCGATCCGACTATCCCCCACTATCGCAATGGCGAATGGAACTTTTTGCGTGGGGCTTTAGCAACCGTAGATCGACCGCTTCTCGGATGGGCAGGTCGTTTCTTCTTACACAATATCAGGTATGGTGTCTTTCCAAAAACACCTCTTACTCGTCAGCTCTAGATTTACATTAATCTCCAGCCATGATCATATCGCGCACCATTTCTGTATGTGAAAAATTCTTATGGTTCCTGTGTTCTGTGTGTGCAGGTCGATTGATTTCTCTTTCGGAAACTATTAATTTATTTAGTCACAACAATGCCGTTTTGTGCGTTATTTGCGCTCACAAGGATATGATATGGCTTTCTTAAAGTGTCTTTTACTTTACTTTCAGATAATCTGCCAGAGGCGACTAGACGGATTAAAGTAGTTCTTGGGGAGGATTATAACTATGATACCACGGTACGTCCGTCTTTTTTTATTCTAACAATCGTTTCTCTGAGTAGATCAATTATGAAGAATTGTTTCCGAGCGCTTTATCGAAGCTTTAGCCAATGTCGTTTTATCGAGGATGACGAGGATATAGCGTTTTATAAGAATCGAGACGGGCAGCCGTTACGGGTGATAGCTGCTGGCTGAAATTACGATTGCCTTGTGGATTAAAACAACCAGTCGAACTGGAAGTAGATCTGATCTAGTTTATGTACCCTGATATATCATAGTGGAATTTATTTAAGCTCTTGTCGATCGTACACTGCTTACCGGTGCACGTCAAGTTCGAGAGTTCAAGAGCAGTATACCTGCCATGGTGGCTACCAGCTGGAAAACGACTATATAATTCTACTATCGGCTGCACGACTGGAACGCTGTCATGTTAATCTCTTGTCGGAGTAAATATGAGACGCTTGCCTTGAAATTAGTCGTCCATCGTCATCGACTAGGAAGTATGTGACCAAACTGATACCGAACCATCGTCATGTCCCACGATGACAACATCATCCTCCACTACGCACAGTTTTACATTAGATCTTCCTTGAACATTAGCTTCCCCTTTGTACCATTTTATGGCGTCTAGACGGCGATTTCTGATCACGGAGTTACGTCTGCGGGACTCCTTCATATTGGACAGTACGACCTCCCGGCCACCATCGTGTTTTACTGAAGCGGTTATCAGCTCGTTGACAGGAGCTACGTCGATAAACGTCTTGTTGTGCTGTCGGTTGAGGGTGTAAACATGTACTCTCTTTCTATCCGCGTGTGCAAAGTATTTCATGTTGGGTGAAAACGCGAATCGTGAAGAATAAGCGTATTCAGGATGGCGGTAATTTCCTCGTCCGATAACGCGAGTGGCACTTTCGTCCTTGCCAATTTGTGCAACAGAGATAGTTTCGTCAGTGGCGAAATATATCTCCTTCCCATCTGGTGAAAAAGATAGGCAACGAACGTCCTTTGAGTCGGGAATTGTCCATCGTCTCTCGTTACGTCGGATTTCGATGCTGCGAGAATAATGAAAACCGCCCATCGCAGTGAAGTCGTCGTTCTTTGGGGAGAAGGAACCAAACGCTGTGTTTCCGTCGTACTTCCAAGTTGCAATGATTCTCTGTTCGGCGGTTGCGTCCCAAATAATACATGATCCCGATGAATCACGGGAGCAGACTCGTTGGCCACTGGCTGAAAAAGTGACAAAGGTTACAGAGTATTTGTGAGCTATCCAGGGGTCTTTTACGGGCCGTCTATTTCGCACATTCCAGAGTATACATGTTGTGTCATCAGAGCCAGAGATTATCTTTCTTCCATCTGGTGAAAACGCGACGCAAGTTACGCGTGCCCTGTGCCCTCGAAATGGCTCCATGATTTGTGCACCGGTGGAATAATCCCAGAGGCAAAGCAAACGATCATGTGAAGCGGAAACAATAGTCTTGCCATCGGGGGAAAAAGCGATGGCGTAGAGGCTGCTTGAATGTTTAGCAAGTGTGCGTATCCATTCACCATTCGAGGAACTCCAAACCCTGATGGTTTTGTCGCGTGAACAGGTCACAATCTGTTTGCTGTCAGGGGAGAATATGATACATCGAACGAGATCTGTGTGGAATATATTGTGTCCACTGATAGCGTCCCAGACTTTCTCGTCCTCGCCCACGGTTGCTTTTATCTGAGATAGAGTAAAGTGGTACTGTATGATTGAGGGCTTTTCCGAAGAAAATCTCTGGTTGAGAGACTGAAGTGAAAGAGGTTTGGACTGAGACTGTCGTCGATCAACACAGATACTTGTTGATCCTAGGACCTTTGCCTGCGACAAGTGAGAGAACCAGAAACGGAATGCATACCGCAGAGGCATAGATAGCGTGTCTTCAGTGAATGATTCTGCAACCGTGCCAAGATGAGTAAGGCACTGTAAGCCGAGTTCGAGATGAGCATGGCTGGGATCTACGCGGAACCGCGCGTCTACACTGCTACTCGTGAAGAATTCGAATACTGATTTATGTATCCGGGGTATTGTCTTCCCATCAATAACGTCTGTTCCAGTCACCAAGATCGTTCGGAATCGGCGCACGAAGTGTGCAATATCGACTGGCTTACTGGATGGCGTCTTACGCAAGTCGAGCAGTGCCGCAAGGTCATCGATACAGAGCGGCTCTTGCAAAAATACGATCGCGCCTACAACCCTGCGAAACCTCTCTGACTCCCATTCGGATTGATGGCGTCCATGACTAATCTTGAGGATCAGCATGTAGAGTGCATTTATGTCATATAGGACATCGGCTGTAAGCAGGTCAAGCACATCGTCAAGACATTCCTCTCCGTCCGATTGTAGCTGCTGTTGTATGAACTTGATGGCTGTGACAGCCCAGATAAAGAGGCCTGACGCCCTGTCCCCGAGAATTCGAGAACGTTTGTCACCTGGCCATACGTCCCAGTTCAGATTATGTTTCTCTACGATTTTCATCAGACCTCGCATGATATACCTAGAAACATCTGCAATAGAGGATGGATGAGCCGTGTCGAGATGAACTTGCTTGACATATTTGTCGTATGTCTTGCGAGCGAAGGAATTACGAATCTCGTCTTCTGTCCTACTGGAGATGAAGACCTTGACGTTACTGTGTGCCTTCAGAGCAGCGAATAATGTGGAGAAGATTTTAGCCGTGTCCTCCAGTCGTTCACGATCTGTCTCGTCAAGCCCATCGATAACGATCACGATAGGCCGGTCGGGATCGAGTTCTGACGCCTTTTGAATTGAGTTGACAAGTAGATGGACTGCTTGATCGGCAGAGATATCGTCTATCAGCGAGCGCTGCTTTGCTAACGTATGGTGGATGGCCTTAGCAACTTCAGGTGAGTAGTCGGCGAGTTGGCGAGCAATAGATGGGAAGTATGATCGAGGATCAGTTGTCTCTGCGTTGTTCCTATTGATAAAGAACTGCGCCCAAAGTACGCCTCGGTCTTTGCAATCTCGAGCAAATGAGGCAGTAACAGCAGACTTGCCACAACCGGGAGCACCCGTTAGCCAAAGGAAATTCTTTGAACCGGGAGCGATATCGTTTGCCCACTTCCTGATCTGGTCCAGCACTTCAGTGCGAGTATCCTCGTCACATGGTCTTCTCCCCTGGCTATCGTATGTAGGGTTGGCTACGGCGCGTACATTGAGAGTCTTTGCAAAAAAGCGTTCACGTTCCGCAATCTCCTTTTTCATCTCTAGCTCATCCACGATCCGGTCCTGACCATAGTCTCAGTCGTTGTTCAAACGATGAATGCGATTCTTACAAGTTGCTTCTTTTGAGTTTTCCGAACCTTCTTAATCTCGTTCATGATATTTTGTTGCCGTAAAAGGATATCGCGGACGCTTTCCAAAATGGCATCTAGCCCCCTAGCCATGCTTATGGTTGACATATCCTGTGCAACACCAGAACCTATGAGATACTCTGTTCGGATAAGTGGAAGGAGTTACCTGGAACAAGGCTCTGGCATTCGTGATCCGTTCATTGAACTCCTTGATCTCTTTCTGTATCATAAGGCCGTGTCCAATTCGTGACCATCTTCCGTCGTCCAGTCGGTCGACGGCCCATAAACATATCTTATCCACGAGCTCGCTAGATATTGTTCTTCAAAAGGCACTTAATTAACTTCTAATCACTTCAACTCACCGCATATGCTTCAGGTCTCGCCAGGCCCGATGAGTAAACCGTCCATTCTCCGCCGACTCAAAGGCAAATTTAACTAGGCCCACCCACCGAATGACGTCTTTGGCAAATTCTTGAACATCCTTTTGCGCGCGGTGTATAGTCTATCGGACAATCAATTACAAGGTCCTTGACGTCTTTTGGATGCCTCGTACCGAGCCGAGCTTGAGCAGATGAGCGAGTGCTGTCACAAGACTGCGAGCTGGGAATGGACTGTCTGGTATCAACTGAAAGGCGTCTTGGGAGCTCTCGAAGCGATCCCGTATCTTGTCAAGAACTCGGTCCAATGATGTTTCTGGATTGCTCAATGTCCACCGAGAAAGCGTTCTGAAAAACTCTTCATCAAGTTCCCATGTTTCCCATGGTAAATCGCCCGCCTTTCTATGCTTGGGTCTTTTAAAACCAGCGTTAAACTGGTGAGAATCGGAGAGATGAGAGATATTCACCTAGATGGTTCGTCCCCTTGTCGAAAGACTCTACTGAGGAACCGAGTGGCTAGGACATCGACGCTTGTTGGCGTCGCTGAAGCGGGTTGTTGGCTGTTGGAATCAACCATCCGAGGTGTGCGGAAAACGTGGAAAGCAAGCCGCAGGGCTGTCCTTTGCCAGGGTCGGAGCACGGGCGCTTACTCAATGACACCATTCAACAAGAGAAGGATTCGATGGGCTCTGCTCAGGCGACCTGAGTTTTACGAGCTTGTTCGTATGCGCTCATTTTCTACGAGCTGTTGTTTGTCTACACCATCAAGCCTAGTCGGTGTGGGCATCTATGACACAATCATTCGGGACGATTTTCGAGAAGCTAAGCTCAGAGGGAGGTACATGCGAAGTCAATCGTTCTGATGATGGCGAGTTTGATGATGAACACGTTCTTACTCGGACAACTGGTGATGCATAAGGATCCGAACATCCCGAGCATCCAGTTGAGCCTTTGACGGAACGTTACCTCATCTATCAAATTTTCCACCACCAACGAATCTTCGCGTATTTCTGCTAAATGGTCTGAACGCCTGTATTCCGGCGAAAATCCATGCAAATCAACTCCATACATAAACAAAATACACAAGGCTACGAACTCTTTGCGCACAACAAGTGATACGGTGTTTATACAATCCTGTTGAGTATAAAAAGCCTGTCACAGCTAGCACCAAGTGCTGTACTTACTCGTCATCTTTGATCCGGCTGAATCGTGGTAGTCGTTTTCCAGACTGATATAGAACCATCATCGTATGCTGCAATGATGGCGTTGTCCCTCACCACCCACAACTTCACGGCAGATTCTGTGATACCACTGTCCTTCTTATACCACACAATCGCATCGAGACGATGATTGTTGTAATTGCCCTGGGCGCTTTTCGAGTCGGATAGAGCATCCATGAGCGTTTGAGCATCGTCATTCCGGTGTAAAAGGGGTAGCAGTTCGTTGACGGGAGTTATGGTAATGGTCTTTTCAACGTGTTGCAGGGCGTAGACATTAACCGCTTTATCCGCACTAACAAAGCGGTCACAGTTAGGGGAGAATGCAAACGATTTGAACAAGGGAGGAAAACGATAAGTTCCCCTTCTAACTATATCGGTATTGGGTTTGTCCTTGCCAATCAAAGCGACAGAAATCGCGTTATGGCTGGCGAAAATGACCTGCCTGCCATTCGGTAGAAACGACATGCAGGGAGCAAAGTCGGACTCGGGGGCCAACCATTGCCGGTTGTTAAACCGAATTTCTACACCACCCCATCCACTTGTTGCGATCATGTCGTCATTTGTGGGCGAAAAGGAGATACGCCTTGGCTCTCTCTTGCCATAGCTCCAACTAACAAAACCATCTCCCTTGGTCGCATCCCAAATAATTGCATTGCCCCCCCCATCAAGAGAGCAAACTCGTTGTCCAGACGCAGAAAACGAGATTGATTTCACCCAGTTCCGATGGCCGACCCAAGGGGCTCCAATTTGCTGCCCGTTCCGGGCGTTCCAGAGGATACACGTCTTGTCCTCAGAGCCGGATATAATACGCTCTCCATTAGGAGAGAATGCGATGCACTTGACAGGTTTTGTGTGACGTGGGGGTGCGGTCCATTTAGGTGTGCCATCGATATAATTCCAAAGGCATACCAGGTTATCGCCTGATCCGGATACCACCGATTTGCCATCTGGCGAAACGGCAATCGCATAAAAGGGACTCGAATAATTCACGAGTGTGCGCATCCAGGCGCCATCCGAGGAATTCCAAACCCTTATAGTTTTGTCAAGCGAACACGACACGACTTCCTCGCCGTTAGGAGAAAATACCACACATGGCACTTCACGTGCATGATTGATGGCAACGCCCTCGGTGGTGTTCCAAATCTTCTCATCTCGACCCAATAGCGTTTTGATCTGAGACTTGGTAGGGAGGGAGTGTATCCTCACTGGCTTTTGATCTGACATGATTTGATCGAAGGGCTTAGCAAGGAGAGGCTCAGGCGTGGAGTGCCTGTAATCGGCACAGATAGTTGCAGACTCAACAAAAGACGACTGCTCGATGTGGGAAGACCAGAAGCGCGATGCATACCGGAATGGGATGGACAACACGTCTTGAGTGATAGATTCTTGGGCTGTATCGAGCTGGGCGAGACACTGCATCCCAAGTTCGAGATGAGCGTGATGTGGATCTACGCGGAACTTCGCGTCTATGTTGTTGCTTGCAATGAATTCGAAGACAGATTTATGAATGCGGGGTATCGTATCTCCACTAATAGCATCCGTGCCAGCGACTAGAATCGTCCGGAATCGCTTTACAAAATGAATGACATCGATTGGTTCGTCGGTTGACGGGTCACGCAAATCGAGCAGCGTCGAAACAGCGTCGATTGATAGCGGTTCCTGCAAGAATAAAATCGCGCCGAAAATCCTGCGGAATGTTTCTGCATCCCATTCGGATGTTTTAGGATCTTCCGGCCCATAGGTAATTTCCAAGATCAACGTGTACAGTGAATTGATGTCTTGTAGGACATCTGCGGTGAGCGTGTTAAGTACCCTGTTGAGAGATTTCGCCCCATATCGGTCTAACTGTTCATCTATGAATTTAAGGGCCGTCACAGCCCATATGAACAAACCCGACGCCCTCTCCCCAAGAATTCGAGAACGTTGTTCGCCAGGCCATTCATCCCAGTTCAGGTCGTTGCTCTCGACAATGCTCATCAGACCTCGGCTGATATACCTGGAAACATCTTCTGTTGAGGACGACGTATCAAGGTGAACATGTTTGATGTGTTTTTTGTATACTAGCAGGTCGCGGGCGAACGGATTACGTATGGCGTCCTCTGTTCGACTCGAGATGAAAACTTTCACGTTATTACACCCCTCTAAAGACGTGAAGAGGGTGGAGAAAATTTTCGCCGTTTCTTTAAGACGACTGCGTTCTGTCTCATCTAAGCCGTCAATGACGACGACAACAGGGTGTTCAGGGTCAACCTCCGAGGCTTTGCGTATGGACGTGGTAAACAGCTTTGCTGCTTGATCAGCAGAAATGTCGTCCGTGATTGAACGCTTGTTCATAAGCGTCTCGTAAATCGTTTTACCAACCTCTTCAGAGTGACCTGCAATTTGGCGAGCAATGGAGGGAAAATATGTTTTTGGATCCGTCGTATCAGCGTTGTTCCTATTGATGAAGAATTGCGCCCAAAGAACATTAGCATCTTTGCACTCCCGTGCAAGCGATGCTGTGACGGCAGACTTCCCGCATCCCGGATCCCCGGTGAGCCAAAGGAAGTTCTGGCTTTCAGGTGTAAGATCGTCTTTCCACTTCCTAATCTCATCAAGTACTTCTGTACGCGTATCCTCGTCACAAGGCCGTTTGCCTTGACTATCATACGTAGGGTTGGCGACCATATGAACGTCGAGAGTCTCAGCAAAAAAGCGTTTACGTTCGGCAATCTGCTTTTGCTCCTCAAATTCGTTCATGATCTGTTTCTAATGATTTCTTTAAGCCATGGTAGCCCGCTTAAACGCGAGAGTCTTACCTGGTGCTTTTCCTGAGTTTGCCGCATATTTTGTATCTTGACGATGGTAATCTGTTGACGATCGAGGATATAACCGATTTTCTTCCCTAAATAATCCAATCCTTTCGCCTGGCTAATTGCTGAAAGATCCTAGTTTCGTAGATTGGCAATGTGCAATCGTAGAAGAGCATTTGCTTTACCCGGAACAATTCCATGTTTTCAGAAATTCTTTCTTTGAATTCCCCGACTTCCTTGTTTATCATAAGTCCATTCGTCAGGCGCGACCACCTTCCGTCTTGCAAACGTTCAAAAGCCCACACGCAGATCTCATCCACAAGGTTCCTATATGTTAAATTAAAAGTTGATTTCATCATGATAGTATGGAGCAACCTACCGCATATCTTTCAGATTCCGCCACGTCTGATTGGTGAACCGCCCTTCTTCTGGAGAAGAATCGAATGCGGATTTGACCCGCCCAACCCACCGAATCACGTCCTTCGAAAATTGTTGAACATCCCTTTTTGCGCGGTGGACTGTCTACAAAATAGTCAACGTCAAGTTATGACATGCCGATGAAATAGCCCGTACCACTCCGAGTTTAAACAAGTGGGCAAGAGCGGTGACAAGTCCACGGGCTGGAAATGGGCTGTCCGGTACCAACTCGAACAGCTCCTTACTGTTTTCGAGACCGTTGCATATGTCGTCGAGTACTCTATCCAGGTCCGTTTCTGGGTTTTCAAGCGTCCACTGGGATAAAGCTTTGAAAAACTTTTTGTCGAGTTCCCAAGACTCCCATGGAGGAGCAATGCGCCTTGAGAGTCCATATATTTAGTTGATACACTGTCAGTAGCCGGCTATGGAATTATGAAAGCCGGTCTAATGGCACTCACTCGCTGGGCTCGTTATTTTCTCTACGAATAAGGTTTGAAAACTGGGCGGCCAACGACGTCACCGTCGTTGGTGCTGTCTGCTCGTTACGTGGATTGACCATTGTGATACGTGTCGAACGCAGAACAGCGCTCACACTAGCAGTAACACGTGTGAACGCCGCCGAGATGCGTAGGGAAAGCTGTCAAAATCAGGTGATAGGGCCCCACAAGCACCCACGCGGCCCTACATGAGCTTATAATCGATAGATGCTAGTGAATCAGTACGATGATCTCTTGACAAGCAATCATGTAAACTCACAGGTGCTGCAGAAGGGCGTAAGCAGGACCATCCCTTTATTTACTTGAGTTGGGACAGATGAGCAAGCTTAGACGGACAATGCCGAGGTGGTTAGCTTCGTAGAGAAACCTAGTCGTGCTAATAATGAATCTTGCCTATCGTGGAGGCAAGAACGAACGCTCCGTCTGACGTCCAGTTCGAGGATAGGTCTGCCATGATGGTGCGTCTGTCACAGGACTTTTAAAAGCTCAGGATAAGGTTAATGCGTAGGAAGCTGCAAGAGCTATGAGTCTGGTTCAAAGGCGGTTTGAAGCGAGAGACAGCTCAATCCGCACTCGTTGGCTTTGAATTAAGATTGCGATTGACTTGTTATGTCAGAAAGAGAGAATCGCTGAGAATGAAACCAGTTCATGACATCAACCCCGTTCAGGTCATCCCGATCTAGATCGTAAATGGCTGTGCTGAGCATCTGCAAGTGACCAGATCGACACCGTGGACCAACCTCCATTGCGTACGTAGAGTAAGGAACCAGATTTTGCGCGTGTGCGTCATCACTATACGATGATAAAGTACGTCTGCTGCTAGCAGGCTACAAGTATTGATAGTGGTCTAATACTGCAACAGCTACGAGACACGTCATAAGCCACCTCCTGAAGCAATCATGCACCAACATGGTAGAATCAATATCGTCGTGTTCAACTTTCACCGCGCCTTTCTTTTTTTTTTTTTTTTTTCAAGCAATGGCTCGATTGTATAGGCTAAAATTTAAATTAGAGCAATAGTCTACTTTACCAAAAAGCTACAATCCAGTCTCAATGCACAAGGTGCACTGGCAGCTGCACTATAAATTGTTATCTCATAAACAAGATGTAGTCACAACTCAGCTATTGTCACTTGAGGCCAGACTAATCGAGGAACGTGGAGTCTCTCGAAAGTATATTATGGCCAATGTGTTAACAGGGGAGAAAATTATTTAATCTGGGCCTAGGACCTTGATACTGTAGACTATGCACGCAAACACAAGAGGCGAGAATCGGTAAAGTAAGACTACAGAGACGATGGATGTAAGTGACAGGTATTATATGCAAAGACGATAATGCATGGCTCAAGGAAAGAGCAGAAAAGCTTCACAGGCCCCGTCTTCCGTACGAGCCGCTACACTCAAAAATGCCTTCGTTCGGATCCCATTTGACAGTGACGTCGGAAGTCAAGTTCAAGACATCATATCTAGACAGCACAAAGCGGCCGCTGTTAATTCAGTAGATCTTGTTAGAAAACGGCGAAAACACACCTGACTGGAACCCGAAGGCCACCAAGGAGATCCTCAAAATCATTTCTGGGAATCTTTTTTATCTTGAAGGAGGGTGACGCCCCCAGCCCAAGAAATGCACCAAAGACAGCCGGATCAGAACACACTCCGTCATAAACCCATGGCGCTTCCTGTTTTGCGAGAAGGTTTCCACTAACCAGAAAAGAAATATTCGTGATCTGTTCATTGTAATAGGAAAAAAATAGTCACCGTCATTGGTTTAGGGATCCCACTCCTAGCGGCAGCGCGTAATTTTTCAGCCGCAGCTTCCAACTCTTCAGAAGATTTCTCCTTTGGTTTGGTAGAATTGACTTCTCACTCCAGACCACGCGCATACTGGGCAAGTTCGATTAGAACCCGTCGAACTTCGGTTGGGTGATCTGGCGCGTCAAAGCCGTCCGGATTTGATAATATATCCTGGACTGCTTCAACGGCTTCAGCAAGGACTTTTTTCGACTTCTTTGACGAAGCGGGGTTCGAAGTGTCTGATTTTCTCTTTGTTGCTGGCATCGTTGATGTACAACAACAGTGACAGCCTGGTCAATGGTGACCCTGGTCGCGACGTCGCGTAGGTCGTGCACGTGACCAAACCGGGTTTGAGGCTTCGTGGGTGGCGGCCCGGTTTCGTATGGTGCGGGGCGCTTAGTCACCACATGTTTTGTATAGCGGCAAATTTGGGTTGGAACATCGGCCGAGATGGCCGACAGTGGTGAAAGAGGCATGATAACTTTGTTGCTGGGTTTTAAGTGATGAACCAAGCCGAATAACTGTAACGTAGTACCTTTTTTTTATAATACTAGACATGGTGCGA
>JABCKL010016969.1:0-11684 GCA_018851305.1 Calocybe cyanea | reverse complement strand
GTCTATACAGGCATCACAAAAGTAAGCGCAAAGCACGGACTGACTCGATTAGAAACTTTGCGTGATGTGAGTTGGATGATAAAGCGTGGGGTTTAATGGGCCAAAAGCAAGTCATCTGCTCCGATCTAAGAGGAAGAACGATCTCATCGCCCTGCAGATCCCAACTCATCTGCTGGCGCCGCTCAGAGTGACAGGGTTGCAACCAGATGGAGATGGAACTCTGGTCTGGGTCCCCAATTAAGTTGAATTAGTAACCCATCCATAGTGACCAGAAGATTTTTGAAACAAGCCGTAAGTCTTTTCGCCCCACAGGCCCCGGTCTTCAATGATATGACTTTGCTAATTATATATCCGCCCAAGGAACAAGTATAGAATTGCATTATAGGTACTTATCCATTTGGAAAATTTAGCCTGAGGTTCCCGCCGGAATGAATGCGGGCAGCTAGTTTTAAAAGAATGCAAGTTGCGAGTAAGCAGTTTGATCTCGTAGCGTTGGGGAGGAAAACGAGACAAACAGAAGACCAGAAAGGCTGGAGCTGGAGCGGTAGATATGGGGGGTGCCACTGGCATACCGAGAATCAATTTAGTCCAGGTTGATACGAAGTGATACCTCCACAAAAACGTAATTAGTTGAGTGACTGAATCACCTCCTGCTGTACCCCCCTTACAGAGTCTTCGGGGTCCTCATAGACGGTGTAGCTTTTCCGATGACGGAGCCTTACGGCGTGCTGACTGCCAGCTGGGCCTCATGAGAGTTGGGCGTAAAAATGTAGGGCGCTGCTGCATTTTCGTTAGAGATGATCCGGTGGGTGAGAGATTCTTGCAAGCTCGGCAATCTAACCAAAGTGAACGTACACGTGTTTTTTCCGCGAGTACTTGCCTGAGCATTAAAGGGGTGCAAGAATTGTTTCTTTCGTCGAAGGCGATCCGTTTAATGTGTGGTTGAACCTGATTCCAAGGAATTTTGGATTTCAGATCTTCATTTGTCAATAGCCGTGGGCCTTGTTGTTAGTCCCTCAAGAGCCGCCCGAGAAGAAAAAAAAAAGGTATAGTCCAGAATGATATTCTCGATTTGAATTGAGCTAACACAAAACCCGCTGGTCTGGTTAAGTGGCAATGTTCGGTGTTGACAGATGATACATATATACAGTACAGCAATGGATAAATAAATACGTAAATAAAATCCGGTCCGGTTGTTTGTTTCAACTTGTTTTTATCCGTGCATCAAAATGCTCCTGGCCAGAGCGTTGTTGTTGTTGTCCCCTCGTCGTTTACACAGCACTCGATCATCTTTTGTATTAAAACCAGCATCCCACAACTACTACATACACATGGGAAAAAAGAAATCAAGCACCCCTCCTGAAGAAATTCTTCTCCTCCCCACCCCTCCTAGTCCATCCTCCACTCACCCAATCATAGACACACATACCCATCTAGTTTCCACCTTTTCAGCTTATCGACAACGTTACAAGGAAGGAAAATGTACGGATGTTTATCAGTTTGTTAAGACGATGTATGAAGGTAGGAATGTTGAGGCGATTGTGGATGTTTGGTGTGAGGTGTCGGTTCAAAAGATGTGGAGGACGATTGCTGATAGTGAGCCTGAAGCTTGGTCGGGTATGAAGTATTGGTTTGTCATGGGCAGGTATATAATATCTAATCTAATTTCGGTAACTAATTTATTCCTACAGGTGTCCATCCGTAAGAGCGAACCCCTTCGCATAAAAGGCCTAGCATCTTTCCCTTTTAACACCCCATGCTGCAGACACGAAGCAAGACTATACACGGACGAAGTTGAAAATGACATGTAAGCCCAGCTTGTGACAACTCCTCAACTTAAAGCCCGTCTAATAAATACGTAAAAAAAAAAAAACTTAATCTCCAAGTCTTGAAGCAATGTCACATCCACGCTGTGTTGGGTGGGGCGAGATAGGGTTAGATTACCACTACGATCTTTCTCCACGGGACGTCCAACAAGCCGTGTTTACGCGTCAACTACGGCACGCGGTACGGTTAAACAAGCCTTTGACGATTCACACCCGCGAGGCAGAGTCTGACACGGAGCGAATTATGAAAGATGTCGTGCCGAAAGATTACAAAGTAAATGTTGTTCGGCTCATCTCTCACCCCCCCCCCCCGCTTGGGTTTAGTCCTTTGCTAACTAAACCATTTTAGATACACGTGCATTGCTTCACTGACTCCCCAGAATTTGCACAACGGTTATTAGATTATTTCCCCAATTTATACATCGGTGTGACAGGTTGGTCGAAAACCCCAACTTTCTCGTACAACGTGACACTTTTTTTTTCATATAGGTGTAATCACCTACTCTACAAACGAAAACACCTCAAACGTCATTCGTAATATGGTGGCTAGCAACGCAAACGCACCATTACGCATCTTACTCGAAACGGACGCTCCATATATGGTGCCTGCAAATTTATACGATTCCATCAAGAATATAAAGGGTAGACTTCCTGTTTGTCATTCTGCTATGGTTCCTTGGACGGCACAGTTTGTAGCGGCGACCGCGGGTGGGGAATGGACGGCGGATAGAGTTATGAGTGAGGCGAGAGTGAATGCTCGAAACATGTATGGGGTATGAGATGAGTGGGTGTAAGTAAATGGCGGTAATCTAAGTGATGGGAACATCCTATCTTTTTTGAGGACTGGTTGTTCTCGAAACAACAGGAAGAAGCTCGAGTCCGATTCGGAAGGAGGATCCGATGCTGATTCCTAAGAAGTAATATCTGCAACAAAAACCCACCAATCAGAGGCTTCGGGGGAGTGACAAAGAATTCGAAGCCTCCCATAGTTCATGAACGTTTACCGTAAAAGGGCATATGTCACGAGGCAACAATAATCAGCTGAAAAAGAAGTCTTTACTTTGTGACACAACGTTTTAAGTTGGGGAGGTATATCATGGACTTTATGTACCCCTCGAGGGACCACGGTTCCTGAGGTTTTTTATACTCTTCTTTCTGATGGATTGTCATCGAAGACCACAAGTTGCACGCTGCTCAAAAACATTGTTTGTTCAGCGACCGGAACCAATAAAAACCATGCTTGCCCTACAGCTACTGTAACTGATACTATCGATATGCAATCTCAATAACGATTTGCGGCAACTCGA
Source organism: Calocybe cyanea (assembly GCA_018851305.1). Taxonomy (NCBI): domain Eukaryota; kingdom Fungi; phylum Basidiomycota; class Agaricomycetes; order Agaricales; family Lyophyllaceae; genus Calocybe; species Calocybe cyanea. The sequence continues at coordinate 8,551 of JABCKL010016969.1, read as the reverse complement.
CGGGATCCAGGGACACGCGGCGTCCCCGTTTGAATCTTCCCATCCAAAAATCCTCAAAAAACTGAACATTCTATGACTTTCTATCTTAGGGCCATGGCATGGCAGTGCTCATCGATAAATCTCATAGTTCTGAGATCCGAAATCGCGGCCTTCTTGACATCGCCCCTTCTTTGCAAATCATCATCCAATCCCAGACGGGGTAATTGTATATGATAGCCCTATTATACACACTCTCCTGTTGTTCGGTGAGCATTGGAAGGACTTCGATCGACCTAAAGGGGGGGTTTACGCGGTGTTGGAGAATCCGTGTATCGCTTATTCTATTGTCTGAAAAAGCTCATAAATACCTTCGTTGCGAGAGAAGGCATTGATGATTCGACACATAAAGCTCGGTGTTATTCCTTGTGGCGCCCGAGTGAGCTTTCGATGGATCTCCCCATTCTCGGCCCCCCCTGGAAGTCACAAGGGGTAGCATCGAAACTCAACCTTTTCGGGAAGCTTCATCCCCATTTCCCAGTCCATCTTATGGGCCCACACGCTAGCTTGTGCGACATCTGCTAGAGCTTTTTCTACCTAGAAGGCAAGCACAGTTGTCAACGGAGCCGTGAACACGAGGAGTATGATGCCGTATTTTAATAGCTCGCATTGTCAGCTAAGGTCAGCTAAGGTTGGCTAGCGGCCGATACTAGACAAGTGACAATCCTAGAAAAAAAGCTATTAGCCTGATCTTTTGTATCCCACCCCCGCCCCCTCCAAGAACGATAGTACAACAGGAGACCTGGAGACCTGGGTAATTTGGGAGCCGTCAGATGTCAAAAAAAATAAAAATAAAAATAAAAAATCCCAAATTCCGCAGGTTGCAACCAGAACTCGCTACTAGATGAGTACCGAGGTCTGACTACAACCTTTCGTGTAGGATGGATGCATCTTACATCCTACTTAAAGCCTGAAATTTCGTATAGCTTGCCCCCCATTGCCCCGCGAACGAAGTGGCTACTTTCGAGTTTGCCGTCGATATGCGTGCTAAGCCAGGATCGTATCAAAACTTTAAGACTGACGCTTTGTAGTTTTCAGAGATTTTTTTCAGGGACCGCTCTGTTTTTGGTGGAAGGAGACGAAATCTTGCGAGTGACCTGTGTCCGTGTATTAACTCTGGCAAAACGGGCGCTCAAGAATAGGTTCCCGTGTCCAGAAAAATGCTTTTTCTGCCTCTCTTCAAATCGGTAGGTCAATGTCAACTATATTAGTGAAAGTACATGCTATCATCTTCTAACTTACTCTATTACTTCCGTTTACGCCTGCCTGAAGACCCTTTTCCCGTCAGGGGTGTGTTAAGATCTATATAAACCAATCAGAGTCGGGAAGATTGAATAAAGAAATAAAAAGCCCATACATACAAGATCCTGAGTGCGACACAGTCACATTCAACATTCACTTGGTAGCTCCTAAACCCAATTTTGTATTCTTGATGACCGCCGTCAAGGGTGCCTCAAGACCAGTTCCGCTCTCACCACCTATCCTTTGACCTTCTGACCAACCCATCATTGTCAACATCCGGAATCCTATGTTGGTCTGTCCGATTTTTGGAGCAGCCTGTGAGGTTTGAGGTTTGAAGGTAGAAAGTAACGTTTTGAGAACAGCGCTTGTGTGCTAAAACTTAAGCAAATTACGTACCTTTCCAACTTCCTCTCCTTCTTTGTGTCGAGGCATACGATGATGGTTAGCTCGCGCGCCTCCGTCACCAATACCCAAACTATCCCCACGGCCTCCACCCCTTTTCACCAAACTAGCCACTTTACTCTCGTTCACACGGCTTCTCTGGTCCTTCCGCTTGATAAGCGTCGTATGTCTCGTAGCACCCTTTCCTTTACTCGCGCTCTTCAATCCAAACGCAGCAGCCATCTCATGAACTTCTTTCCTTGCCGCTCTATGCATCGGAGGTAGCGCCATAGTCACCGGCCCATTCACATCAGAAAGGAACCGCTTGATCTGCTGCACAAGCGTTGTCATGTCCATGATCCTATTGGGAAGTAGCTCGTCCTCATCCAGCCTGGCGGCCTTGAGCATAGCTTTTCTCCCTTTTCTACCTCCTTTATGGTACGCTAAGGGATCGGATGCTGCTTCCATTCTTGCTAGCGCTCGTCGACGTTTATTCTCTGCCTTCTTTTCTCGATCCTTGGTCCATTGCACTCGTAGCTCTTCGGGTAAATCTTTGTATTTGTCTTTTGATTTACCTGGTCGGGTTTGAGAGAACAGTTAAGCCAAGCAATTCAATAACTTCGCACAGGACGAAGATATGAAGGGGAATGGACATACGTGCGGGTTTAAACTCGTCCAAATCCTCAAACGCACCGTTATGGATAGCCTGGAACAGCTTATTCTTGGCTTTTCGATCACGTCCCGTGAGGATATCTTCGTTTTCGTCGAGGATTGCCTAAGTAGCGCGCAAACAAGCGTAAGGAACTACTTTATGGGAAAAAAGTATTGGTGCATGCCTCGATTTGTTCTATGAGGTCTTGATCCTCATCCTGATCAACCCAAGAAGTTCCAGCGTAAAAGCCGCCCTCGTCATCATCATCATCGTCGCTGGTTGCTTTATAGTTATCAGACGCAAGCCATCAAGAAGTAGCTCTCGATCTTACCTTTAGCTTTGCCCTTTCCTTTCCGTCTAGATCGTTTTCTTCTGCTTTCGGTATGTGACTGTTTCCTCAGACGTGCCAGTCGTGCTTGGAAGCTTGTGTTTGGGCTAGCACCATCCTGCTCATCATCTTCGTCATCATCCTCGTCGAGGCTCTCATCCGCAGCTTCGTAATCGATACTGACATCTCCGCGCTCCGATATCAAGAGTTCTTCCTCAGCCTGAACAACTTTGTCGATCTCTTCCTCATCTCCATCTCCGGTAGATGCAGACTCGCTTTCTTCGTCAAGCTTGCTACTGTCCTCGTCCTCTTCTTCGTCTGTATCTGCATCTTGGCCCTCTTCCTCGTCGTCTTCCAACTCCGCTTTATCCTCGAGGTCGTCCATAGTAACAAATTGTCCCGCGGTTTTTCCAACCATCCCATTTACGAATCGTGTCATAGCATCCACGTTTCCTTCCCCAACAAGGTCCGGATCTAGATCCATCCCTTCAGCGACACCCTGACCACCCTCACCCTCATCCTCGTCTCCCCAATCCAAATCCGAATCCCCCCGCCTCCTCTCTTCCCACCTCGGATCCCGTCCTCCACGCAGCTGCGCTTCAGATAACATAGCACCGAATGATCCAAATCCACTTGAACCCAACCTCCGTTGTCGCGCAGCATACGCATCGTATCTTCGCTGCTTGAGTAAGGCCCGATTGCTAGAGCTCGCATTATACTGCCGGGCGCGCTTCGTTGGCGACGGCGAGAAGGAGAAGGATATTGATTCAAATGCAGGAGCGGATATTGGGGCCGGAGGATCCATACTTGGTTCGGGTGGCTGTGGGGTGGTAGTTGCCTGTGTATGATCGTCCGCAGTTTGAGGGGTTATGCTCATTCCTGTTAAAATAGAAGTGGACGGAAGGGGCGTTGGGAAATCGGGAACGGGAGTAGGAGCGGTAGAGATTGTCCCGATCCGAGGATGAGGGGCAACGTAAATAATGAGATCTTCCTCTGGAAGAGCTGGTTCGTTGGCTCGGCGATGCTCGATGATAGTTACTGGCGATGGATTAGTGTCTACGTAGAATCCCGCGAGTTCCTCTGCAGAGGTTAGGCTGGAGAGTTTTTGAGATGGAGCGATTGTGGTTTCACGGGCATTCGGGGTAGCTGCAGACTCTTTGGCGGCGGCTAGGGCGTCGGGATCGTCGATAGCAAGCTGGGAAGTTCCGGCCACAAAATCAGTCTCGATGGAAACGACGGCAGGGAGTTCGTTCGCTGCCCGAGCTTCGGCGGACGAGGAAGAGGACGCAGACCCTGCCTTTGGTGCGAGAGAGATGCCAGTAAACTTTTCTTCAATATCATCAACTTTTGTTCGCGTTGGGCGCGTCGGAACCTCCCAAATTTGTTCTGTATCGTTGAAATCGAGTTCCACTAGCCCTTCATCGTCATCGGAGGCCATATTTGAAGGAATTTGCCCACTGAACACACGAAAGACGCGGTCTGCCGTCGGGATATGACTTTTTTCATCCTCTTCAGCTGTAAACCGACATGAGTTTAGCGAAGACAAGAATTCCGTGAAACATACGAATTTCTTCAATAGTAGCTTGTAATATTTCTTCTTCCTCCTGGAAAAGGACTCTCGTATTCAAAGATGGGACAAAAACCACCGGACGTAGCAGCGGCCTTTCTTGGTAGAGAAGCTTCGAGGGCGGTGCATCAGGTCGCAACTTAGATCCACCAGGACCGCGATTTTGTCGTTGATTTTGGGGAGAGCCAATCCCACCCCGACCTCGACCTCGGCCTCGACCCCTCGGCGATTCACTATCTTGAAATCCACCTCTTCCTCTGCGTCTAGGTGTATTAGAACCCGAATTAGGCCCTAATATCTGCCCAGCACCTCTTCCTCTCGGGGATGCTGTCCTAGATATATAAGTCCGGCCTAAAGGTCGCAAATCGCATGTGTAAGCGTATATTTCGTGATGGGCTCGATGCAAGATGCAAGACGTACTTTCTGACGTTAGAAAAATATCATCTGTCTCATTTATAGTATAGTACCCCCCACGTCCCCGCTTAGGACTCATACTCGCACCAGGGTTGCCTCGCCCACGTTGAGCTCCTCGGCCTCTAGATCTTCCAGGGGTTCCACCTCGAGGACTACCACGAGAGCCTCTTCCGCGTTGATTTTGCCGTCCAGGCATTGAACGCAAGATATGTTGAAACCAGATGAACAATGGGGCAAGATCGTAAAGAAAACGAGAGTCATTGACCTCAGATGGATCGATGAATTACGTAATGCTTTTACGTCCCACTACTTACTTACGCTTCACAACTCCAGTAAGCAAGAGGGCTCTGAACTTGACTGTGGAAGCTTTTTTGCTTATTTTGAACTTCACCAACTCCAGGTTTGAATGTGCCTGCGAACGTGTGTGTCATGTCTGGCCACTGTTATTCGCTTGGGTGTAACTTCCGTGCCTGGCCACGCTGGCATAATCAAGTAAGTAACCGGGTGGCGGTTTTACGATGTGTTTGAGGGGTCAAAATTTACGATGTTTCGACTATGATTATCGCAGCCAGGTTGGTTTTTAGCATTGTCAAGTCTTATGACAGCCGAAACAACATCAGCATCCAGCAGTTATTTTAAACCCCAGGTTGGCTGTCCAGACTCTAAGAAGCAGTGGAGCTGTTCCTCAGCTATTTCAAGTGCCATACCTCGTATGTTCAAATCTGATTCCTACCAGCGGAATCGCCACCACCACTTCCCGGCATGATGATACGGATCAATCATCGACGTCCCTGCTGATCTCATCATCTGTATTAAAGTGATAAGAATCTCTGCCACCCACCCTCCCACACAAAACCTCTTCAACAGCATATAAAATGGGGCTGCTTCGACCATGTCGCTTCCTCGTCTGCGTCCAACCAAATAAACCCACGCCATGCTTGTCTCCGCTCACGTCAAGGTTATCCTCGCGTGGATCACGTACACAAACACAGGCGATGTGGGGAATATGAGGAAGATTCTTGCACCCAACTTCTTGGACCAAATTCGACCTTTATCTCTGAAAGTACCAGATCTCACCCGGGAGCCATTCCTTGAACGAATGGCTGCTACCAAGATTCATTATGGTGTAAGTCCAAACAACACTACGTTTTAATCCATCATCCGAGATGAAAAATTGCACACACAGATCAGAGACCCCAAACCCGAGGATATCGTCGAAACAGGCAACAGGGTAGTCATTTGGGTGAGGGCCATTTTACATCCACTCGGTCTCCAGCTGATAAAGTCCATTTGACCTCTAGACCAATTCCAACGGAACGACCGAGCACGGTTTTCCTTGGATAAACGAATACGTGATCAGGTTCACTTTCGACAACAAGGATCAGATAACCAACGTTTACGAGTGGGCGGATCCAAACGTAGTCACTCCGGCTTTTGAGAAGGAGGCCATCGTGGCTCAAGCGAATTTAAATTGCTGAAAGAATCGATCTATTTTGAAGTACTTAGTCCACCACATGCCAGCTTGTCCACGAACGTGATCCAGCCACTACATATTAGCAAACTAATAAAGCCACTGGCAGTTATCCGAGTCCACGACGATCCTTATGGGCTAATACTTTTCGATGTGTCCACCGCCGCCACAGGGGATGCTAAGACTATTAACCCATAACCCATTCAGAACGCATCCATGCGTTTTAATTCATAGCTTCAAAGAATTGCTCCTCTTAGGTGCTACAGCCACCTGGACAGTTGCAGCAAAAAAGTAAAAGCGAGCCAAAGTTGGTGATAGTTCATGCCGAGGAGAGATCAGACTAGTTAAAACCAGGTGTCATAGCCTGCTGAGATGACTGGTGAAAGGGAAAGTCGCTCGTCAAGATGTAGTTGATATCGGCGGATCAAAACCCGTTTTGGCTTGTGCAGCTCTTTACATCGGCAACCGTGTCAATTACCCCCATAAGCCATGCGGAGTCGCGGACACAACTCACGAAAGAAATTGGCTTGAAGAGGCTTTTCGACAATTTGATGGGATGATTTGCCACAAACGACCTAGACACTATATAATGGCAAACTAATCAAGCCACTGTCAATTACTCCACAGCGATCCTGATGAACCGACGCTCGTCGATGTGCCTACCACCACCGCCGCCACACGACATAAGCTTGCAACGAGAACGACTTACATAAAAGACGCATACGAAGGTTATGACTCATGCCTTCATAGAAAAATTGCGCTTCTGAGCATGACCAGATTCAGACGTACTTGGAAAGATATTTTTTTTCGAGATACCACAATCAATTGATTTTCTACACATTGGACATGCAAGCTAACTGAGAATCTCGCAGTAGACAAATCACAAATACGACTTCTACAAAGCCGAAAGTCAACAATGGTCACGAGCGACTGAGGTTGAGGACTTACAAGACACAAGTTCAAAGTCAGGGCCGCGCCACAGCATTCTTGCGCTCAGGGCATGTGATCTAAAAGCCCATCGGTGTGTAAGATGATGAAATCAGTCTAAAATCACATATGACAAACCATATGTACTCTCACGGAGCCCGGGTATTTGAAACGCTTTTTACACCCGGGTACTCTGCACAGGTGTGCCCTCTCTTCTGAGTGCATCAACTGGAAATGGTCGTTGTATAAGCTGACGAATCGGGTTCAGAGTGTTTCGACAAACCATATGGCTGGCCATAAGAAACTTCCTGTAACATACGTACGAACAGTCTGCCCGTGGGCATGACAGCAAACTTGGGTGATTCCTCTAAAGAATCATCGCTTGCGTCAGCACATGGAATCATTCCTGAAAGTCGGTAGACAGACCTGATGTTTGATGAAGCTGTCCAAGATTAGTGTCCTGTACCGACATGTCCTCCGTTTGCACACATAATTCTTCGTTCGGGACTATTTTGGTGTGTTAGACCGCAAGATGATATTTAAACTGGTGACAAAACCTACATCAGGGTCAACGTGGTCGGTGGGCCGGGAGGACGGCTGCTGAGAGTCTGGGCTCGATACAGGTGGGTCGTATAGAGAAGATGGGTCATATAGAGAAGATGGATTAGGTGGATTAGATGAAGAAGCAGCGAGCGGCTGAGAGTGGAAGGAGGGGTGCGCAATCAACGGTCCCACCTGCGCCCCTCCGGCTGCTTGAACTGCGGTGCTCCGCGCTGGGGTTGTACAAGCCGCCTCTGCATGGTTGGCCGCATCATGACCGTTAGGCAACGGGCGAACCATGTGGTCTTCGATGGCGCTACGAGACGACGGAAGCGCAGCGTCAAGTGCATCAGAGAGGTCTGAAAGCGACTGTCTGGTCTGAGGATCATCGGACAACGGTATCGTCCTACACATCTCCAACCAACTATTGAGCATGCTATCATAGGAAAGATCGCACATATATTGAATAGAGTTGCGATCATTGCAAGGCACGCAATTTGGGGGTGTCTGAACATCGCAATGCGACGGAGGGTCGTCGTTGTCTGTCGCAAAAGAGAGACGGGGAGTTGTCTGGTGTGGGTATGGGTGTGTGGGTGCAGCAGTCACCTGGACGGCGATAGCAAAGGAAAATACGAGCCAAAATTGGAGATAATTCATATTGGGGAAAGATTAGACCAGCTAAACGAGTTCAGAACCTGCTGAGTCGCCCAATATTCGGAGTCGTAACCAAGTTGTAGCAGTTGAAATTAGAAGATAAGCAGTGCAGACTGGCTATCACAGCCAAACATAGACAACGTGTCCAGCCCATCATGCCATCATGCCATCATGAGCTACTGGATGCGGACACAATTCAACATGGCGGCAAACTACTCAAGCTACTTAGCCACTTTCAGGCTCGTCCATGCGCCTACCGCCACCGCACGGGATAAGCCTGCAACAAGAGTGATTTATATAAAAGACGTCATATGGATATTATGGCTCATGCCATCAAAC